>JACEIK010005055.1:0-55966 GCA_018107945.1 Datura stramonium | reverse complement strand
CCTTAATTCTTGGCTTTTAAGTAAAATGTTTATAGGTGAGTGTAAAAAAAATTAGGTGGTTTTCGTCCCGGAGTAGGATGTATAAATTTGCACGAAGGGCATTTCCTTTTTAGTGTTTTGGTCATTGTCTCATTTTTATTTGACTAAAGATGATTTAGACTACTATTAACAGTTTTATCCCATCAATTCTAAGGCATCCAGTAGTGAATTTCTCAACTTTGCACATTAAAAGTGAATGTTCTGTCTCTGTTAATATGCTTTTACTTTTTTTTTACCTTGGAGATTTAATGATTAAAGATGCCTTGATGTGGAATATGTAATATTTACATATGATAAAGGTTTTAATTTTGTATACTTGAAATGGTAAGCACACTAGCCCTGCTTCATACAGTCTTTTCTTTTCCTCCTTTTGTCACGAGAAAATTAACTAAAAAGTGAGCATACTATGTGCTTCTTGGTTTCGGAACCTGCGGACAGTTGTTATGGAGATTGTCATATGCAGTCCTTTTGCTCAGCTTGGTCATATATATGGGTAGCGCTTAATCTTAGCTGTCTACTCTTTTATTTTCATTGCACCTCAATTTGATTTATTCCCTTAAATATTTTTGGAGGCTATCCTCAATTCATTGGGTGTTGTTGTATACTGGGTTTCATCTCAACACTTAGATGCACTTGTTTTGGGATTTTACATTTGTTGATATGCCAATTGACCCATTGAACAGCACTCTATTTCCAACCCGTACTTCACATAGGGGTACATTATTCTCCAAGTTGTAGAGAGTACCCGGTGGAGTTCAATAAGTCAGTTTCTTAAAGCATATGAAATTAGAGTGAAGCTTTGAGGTCATCAATCTTACGCATTTTGTTGGACAGATTTTGAATTTTTTTTATAGGTGGATGATCTTTCTTTCATGTGAATATGTTTTATGAAATACTAATTTTCATTTTCTCATCTGTGTTTTCCTAGATCAATGCCTTCATCCATTGCTTTGTGGCTGTTCAAAGATTTACCACATTGTATGATTTGGAAGTAGCAATACTCAAGAATGAGGGGGTGGAGCAGTTTGAAGAGCTGGATTTGGGTCCACTAGTGAAACACCCACTTATTATCCATTATTTTTCTATCAGTCCTGATGTGTCAGAAGTTTTCAGGATAACAAGTGTGGAGATCATATCCTTCCTTGCTGAGTACATGGATGCTGATAAAAGAAGAAGAGTGAACATAGATGAATTTTTGAACTTCATTGCCGAGAAGACATCCACTGGTACAACAGAGAAGCTCGGTGTGCGGATTCAAAGCTTGGGGTATATGACATATTTTCGCTCATAAAAGATTTTATTTATGTTCAATTAAGTATTACTTAAAAAAATTGTTCAATTAGATATTCGAAATTAGCTTTGTTGTTGAAATCAACACTTGGTAGTGTACATAGGGGGTGTGGGCTTTGCAAAAATTATGTTCAATTAAATATTGTAGGAAACTTCACTTGAGGATGTGTCACTTGTTGTAGGAATTTGTCACACCCCCAGACTAGGGTACTATTTTGGCCTGACTAACATAAGTCATACTTACCAACACATTTTATGACCAAATCTAGAACATGCATAGCAACAAACGAGTGTAGTAGTACATATACATTTCAACTTACCATTCATGGTCCTCAATACATTACTCAACGAAGACTTGTCATGGAGTACATGGAGCGAGCTCTAGAACAAATACTTAAGCACTCTTAAAAAAAATATAGGTAGAAGCTTATTTCTTAAAAAGAAAAAAGAAAGAAAAGGTAGAAGCTGAAACTGTTGACCACCACTAGAATGATGTGGGGCTCACCTGTGAAGGCTATCCCTGCTGCTAAAACTTCAAATGTTTGCCGTCTATGCTGTAAACAGTGAAAAGAAACAATAAGATGGGAATGGTGAGCCTATCAATTTATAAGTGGATAGTTGTATTCTTATAAGGTCTTGGGCAATCCTCACTTCATGAGCTAGCTTTTGGAGTTGACTTAGTCTCGAGATTCATTTCTTCACAAATTTTATCTTCCAGTTGGTTTTCCCGACTTTCTGAAGTTTATACTTGATATCCTATTTTGTTAATGAATTAATTTAGAAGTGAAATTACTAGAATATTGAGCAGCTTCCTCACTCGAGACCTTTATCCCCATCTTTTGAAGAAGTAGATACTTATCTTTGTCACCTGTTATTATCACATCATTGAGTCCTTTGCTATTGAATGTTCTGTGGATTGATAATATGTAGTTAATCTTTGTAAATGAAGAATGAATTTAGTCTTTTACTTGTCTGAGGGTTTAATATATGTTAGCTCAAGTTAACACGTGCTTCTCATGCTTCTTCTACATCTGCTGCTGACTAATTTCTGGACATGTATAGTTGATATGACAGTGACATTTGTGTTCTATATTCAGCAGAATCTGATCATTGGTATTTTCTCATGTATACTCCTTCCTTGTCCCTTTCAGGATGCATATTACATTTATCAAGCAAGCAAGGCAGTTCGAAACTAGTCCTATGAACAAATATCTTCGTACAGTGAAAAAGGAATCCAGCAAAAAAAGCAGGAATCACCCTCTACTATCTGTACAGAAGCAGCAGTTAGATGAGCATTTCGGTACCATGTGTGAACGTATCAAATCATTTTCCTCAGCTGAGGAGGAACTTCGTGGTAAACACATTAGGTTTATATCAGGTTCAGAATATGAGAATAGTGATGATGATCAGTATGAAAGTGCTGCACATAGCCAGAACAAATTCCCAGTTGGAAATATCAAAAGCTTGGATAGACCAACTGCATGTCCTTACCCATCAGCATCTGAAGAAATGATGCGGCTGGGTTTGAAAGCTGAAGTTGAGGTTAGCCCACATACAACTAGTGGTAGTGATAAAAACAGTAAAGATATTGGGCAATCCAATAGAAAAAGAAAACATGATGGTGTTCAGAGTTCCCTGGATTTACCCAAAAAAGTACCCAAAAGAGATGTGGTTCAGGTAAAGCTTTTTACTCGCAGGAATAAAAAGGAAACAAAATTTGATAAGATGTGGAATCAAGGCTCTGATGTTTCAAATGATTTTTCACATGGTGATGATTCAATTAAGATGTTCGTTAACACTTGGAAGGAGGAATGTCGGACAAACAGTGTGGATGAGGTATCATTTATGCCTTCGCTTCTGCTTTTCCTCCAATAGATAATGAACTCAACCATATATCTCTAGGAAATGATATTGTCTCAAATTAACTGGACTACTTTGTATATTGGATTGTTGTTGAAATTTGCCACTTCCCTAAAAGAGAAATTATTCAAAAAATTGATTCTAAGTAAGGCTCGCCAAAAGAAGCAACCATGAAATTTCGTAGAATTTCTCCTTTTCAGCCCTTCGTCATGTTCCTGCTCTTCTTTGTTGTCTACTTCCCCTTTACCGTCCGTTCAGATGAAATCATTCCGCTCCTTTTGCTTTCCAGTCTGGGCAACCAAGCCATTTGCCCCATGACGCTGTCTGCGTTGGAGTCCTGCACCATTAATTGCTTCCGACCCGATCTGGTATGCAGCGTTAGCGGCGTGATGTACTGGTGTGGTTTCCTGACGCACAATGTGCTAGTGTGCGTGTTGTGAAATCAGGAATCTGCGAGGTAGGAAACGGAGGTTCCCCTCCAGTTACGGGTCAAGCCCTACTGTTGGTTCACATTGTTTGGCTCGTGTTACTTGGTTTTGTGGGACTGTTTGGTCTTCTATGATCGATCAGGTTTTGTCAATTTGTTGATTTAGGTTAGATTTGATAGCATGTTTTTGTATAATATACCTGTATGTTCTGTATGTATGAGGTGAATTTACAGGTAGCTGTTTTTAAATTTGTCCTTGTCTGTTGTTGGCTTAATACAATTTTAGGAGATTCAGATATTTCAAAGAAAAAAAGAAAAGAGCATTTTCAAAATTGAAGACTTATACAAGATTTACTACCAAAGAGGATTTACAGTATCCTTTTTATACCTAAAAAAGGTTCAAGTTCCTTGAGAAGTTAAACTAATATGTGCATTTGTATCTTTTTTTCATTTGAGCACTATAAACCTTCATCTCTTTCTTGAGAAAGATAAAAGTCTTATTAGTGCTATTTGCAGAGGAAAAAGCAAAATATAATCCCTTCCTAAACTTGTAGAGAATCTATGAGCTCCAATACTGATTCTGCATCATTTATAAATTCTTCTTTACTCCAACAAGTAATCAGATTCAGAAGTGTACAGTTAAAAATTGATATTCTGAATGGAGTTGGCTTTATCTTCAAAACATCTGGAATTACTTTCTCCTTGCAGTGTCCACCAAATGCAAGCAAAGATAGTGTTTTACCATTTTGCTGCCCCTTGGTTGTTCCTTCCTTGTGCCAGCACCTGAGCAAATCAGATATAGCTTGACACTGCCCAACACCCTGCGTGTTTTGAAACAGCTGCCATAGCATGCAAGAGCATATGATTGATGCTTTCTGGCTTCTCTTAATCTATATATTTGTTATAAAGTAATTCAATATTTAATCTCTTAATTCCATGTCCAACTTATCAATTGTTTTTTTAAATATGGTAAGATTTTATTAATAAGCAGTATCAAGAATATACTGCTGAAAAAAGCTTATCAATTGTTATATACTGGAACTTAATTCTTAATTTAACTTATCATTGTAACTCAATCCAACTTCATGGTGTTGTGAAGTCTGATGAAAAATTCTAAGTTATGTAGTTCAAATTGTTAAAAAAATTCTATTTAGTAAAAACTGTTTGATTTCCCGTTAAAATTTTGACTTTACAATACAACTATGTTATATATTCAATTGTATTCAGGTGTACTTTCTAACTTAAATGAATAGTTCACAACTCACCCTCAAGGCTAGATGTTTAGTTTATTCAGTTGGCAATTTCTTGCCCCTGTAAGCAGTGTGGATAACTTTTTGGATTTTGTTAGTTCCCGGTCTCTAGTTCAATAGAAATGCAGGGACTTCTTTTGACGGTTTTTACAGGTTTTTGCCAAGTATGCTCCATGTAATTTTGTTAGGATCAGCTTCTTTTGTTCGTGTGTATGTTTGCATCTTCTTGATGCTTTTCTAATGATTTAATTACTTTACCAAAAAAAAGTAGCATTCAGATCCAATTTTCAATTTATAATATGAATTTTACACTTTTATCTAATATCTATCAGTTCATTAGGGGTAACGGAATGTGAGGAAACAAACATTAAAGATATTAAAGTATACACTTGTCCCTCATTGGTTGTGTAAGGGTTTCCAAAGGGGTTTATATGGTCCTGGACTGCTCCAGCCACGTTGCGTTCAGGTTGTGGGTTGGATGTTCAGATTCTTCACATGGTATCAGAGCCACACTTTGGTGAGTCCATTAGTACAACCACTTTCTCTCATGTCTGATCGCTCGGGGCTTCTCTCTCACCTCAGCCCGTGGAGCTGCTTTGACATTCTCTCTGTCAAATCAGTCCATTGAGCCACTGATGTTGCTCCAGATCCACTCATTGTAAGCCTGTCTAGCGTAATCTGTCTCCCCCAACTTCAGGCCCCTCTCATTGAACCTTCTCTCTCCTACTTCAAAAAAAGGAGAGGAACTTCAATCCAAGAAAAGAAGGGGAAAAAAAAAAGAGAAATATTTAATAGACATGTAAACTCAAGTACTGAGTTAGACATGCGGGAAGGTGTTCCTATTGGTTGTATAAGGGGTTTTAATTGTCAAGGACTACTCCACACATAGCTGTACAATTTTGGATTGGATGCTCAGACAAAAACGCCTGCTTGGAGTATCTCAATTTAAACTATACATTCTATTTCTTAAATCAGTCAATAGGGATGGCTCGGGCTCAATTTTGATGTTCGACTTCAATAAAGGAGTGGTTGTTGGGGTGGCAAAAGATGGATGTTGAATTTCAAAGTTCTATAGCATTTGCAGTGGTAATAAAAAGTTGAACTTTTCTTTTCAAAACTTTATTTCTTCGCCTGCCTCTCTTGCAATAGTCTCATGACTTTTTTTTATCTGTTTTGTTCTTCTGAGCACCTCTTTGTGGTATTTGCCATACTTATGATGTTGACAGTCTACCATTTTAAACACATGTTCATCTTCAGTCAATTTTTCTTCTATTTTAGGTTTTCCAGAGGATGCTTCAGTTTTATAAGGCAAGGAAGCGTGTTAAAGTTACAAGGATGTTTTCATCATATCCATTTTGTGGGTTGCTTCATGTTGCTGTAAGTCTACTGATCAGTTTGATATGCAATTAATTAGCCATAAGACACCAGAGGGACTTCTGCTTCATTTTGATTTAGCTTGTGCTTGCTTTGATTTAATGTGGCCATGTTTGAGCACTGAAATGGAATAGTAAGATATAGAATTCTGTTTTCTGATCTTTGCTACCGATCTGGTTTAATTTTGTTGGAGTTGCCTGATCATTTGCCTTAAATGATGTAGCACGAGAAGAGAGAAGGGAAAAAAGGAGGAGAATAGAAAGAAGTAGGAGAGTGAGAGAGAAGAACAAGAGCGAAACTGAGATATTTGGTGTTATATGTGTAAAAGTGTAGGTGAAAGTGTTGATCATCTTCTTTTGCATTGTAAGGTGGCTAGGCAGTTATGGAGGGTGTCCCTCAATTTGTTTGGGATGCAATGGGTCATGCCGGGTACAGTGAAGGAGGCTAAGCAAAGTTGGACTCATAGAAGGGGGAACAAACGCCGAGGGCATGGTGTGTTGCCATCATGTGGGTCATTTGGAAAAAGAGGAATAGGAGGGCATTTGAAGGGTTGGGGCTTAATTTTGTAAAATGCAGAGTAGTGTTTTATCTCTAGTTTCTTTTTGGTGTACTCACGAGGTCCCTATTTGTATAGAGGATTGGATCTCTTTTTTTGGGAACCATATTGTGGTGTAGGTTCCCTTCGTTTGGTATACTGCTTGTATACGGGGTTGTCCCCAATTGTTACTAAAGTTGGTTACCTGATTAAAAAAAAAGAGTGAAACTGAGATATTTTTCTTTTGAAATGGTCTGTTTAATGTTATTGATGAAAAGAGGACTAAGATGGTGCTTTGTTGGTTACATTCAAAAATTAAATATGAGTCCTCCTTTAAAGTGTAGGGACCAGCAGAATCTACAATACATCCATTTACAAACTCCATTTTGCACCAAAACGAAAGAATAACTTTGCAGGCAGCTTTAATTTAAATCTGGTTAGCCCTGCCTTCTATGCATCTTCCTTCTGTCTATATCCCCCAATACATGCTGTATGGTATTCCGCGTCATCTTTCACCTCTTCCTGTCTACTCTTCTTCCTTAACAAGCTAGAAGTTATCATTTTTGGCATCTCCCATTTCATCCCCATAGTGTTCAAAACAAAATCACCATAATTTGGTGATTATGGAGCAATGCAAAAATAAGTGGTTGAGATTTTCTGCCCCATCTTCACACATTTAGCATCTGTTGCTTAGCTACAGTCCCTTTTTGCTAATTTCTTGTGTCAATCAGAATTCATGATCTCTTTTAAAATCATAGTATGCTATTTGTCTTTTCAGCTATTGCAAGTCAGAAAATGTATAAACCCCCTCCCATTTCCAACCCATTGGATGCTAGTATTATAGTTGTGTTGCTGTTTCAGTAATTTATGTTTTTGCCCTTTATCTTTTCCTTGTTCTTTTTTCTAATAATTGTGATTTTACTTGATTTTGAACTGGTAGTGTAGGAAGAATCTCTATGCCTTTTGGGTGTGTTGTATACTTGTAATAGATACAACAAAAATATTTTCACCTGCTTGGCCCAGAACAAAAGAATCAGGATTGTATGTGAGGGGACATGTTGGAGAATTAGCAGATAAATAAAAATGCCATCTCTCTGATACTTTGAACTCTTAAACAGTTGTGTTCATATGATTCATCGGGGTGTATTAGTTGAACCATCACTCTAGTCTCAAAGTTTCGAGGGACCTCCCATGTAGTAGCATGAGCGACCTCTTGAGCTAACTTCACTTCATTTATTGCCTAATGTCATTGTACTTCTGTGATTTTATTAACTAGTTTCTGACAGAATCTCTTAAATATCTTTTGCTTATATGATTGTAATATGACTTTGCAGGTTACATCTATTAAACATGGAATGTGGGATAGTTTGTACGATAAGCTTCATACATTTGACCAATGTGGAGTGACCAAAGGAGGTACTGAAAATTGTGCTGACTCCATATGCATTGAGGTTGAGTCAGCTGAAAGGGATGCTACCAATCCGTCTGAGAAGCTTTTGGTATGCGAAAGTGGTGAGTTGTACACCACTGAGATTTTGGTTTTGCTTATGATAATGTATTAATTGAAGAAATCAACAATGGTGTCAGCCAAAAGTTTGAACTATGTAGAAATACCTTAGAGAGTAAGGGTTTTGGGGTAAGTAGAAGTAAGATTGAACACATGCGCTACAAGTTAAGTCATGCAAAGTTGAGGTGAGACTAGATGGGGTTGCAGTGTCAAACTGCAAATAAATTAGATATCTAGGCTTGTTTTGTTAAGAAATGGATCTTGGGCCTAACTTAACCCCAAAAACTAGCTCATAGGATGAGGATTGTTCAAGTCTATATAAGGAGACAAGTTAACCATTCCATATCCGACGTGGGACTCTTAACACTCTCTCACACACAAAAACCTTGTTAACTAGAGCGTGGACAACATAATATGGGGACCCAATTCAATGAACAAAGAATTAGGATGGGCCTGACTCTGATACCATGTTATGACTTTGATACAATGTTAAGAAATGCTATTATTGTGAGCAGCATTAGCATCTCTTGTAAAAGGCAAGTTCCAAATTAGTCCAAAGCCCACCGCTCGATGTTGGGGCACCGAACTTGGTAGTGCAAGCTTATCACCCAAGCGGGGGAACCAAGGCGATGGAACAACCATGACAGTGCAACCTCGACTGTTGATAATGTGTGGCGAGATTTGGACTTAATAAACTAGGAAAGGTCTAGTTGACTATTGATGGTATAAAGAAATTGATCTTGGGTCTAACTTAACCCCAAAAGCTAGTTCATGATGGGAGGATTGCCGAAGTACGTATAAGGAGACCACTTATCTCATTAACCACTGATGTGCGACTTTTTCATCATTTAACACCCCACCTCACGCCCAGCGCTGGACATCTGGAGCGTGGACAATTTAATTTAGGGGCCCAACATTGGGTGAGATGGGTCCTGCTCTGATATCATGTAAAGAAATGGATCTTGAACCTAATTCAACCCGATGCGAATAATGTGAGCAGTCTCAATGAGATGCCTATTCCTCTTTTCTGCTATCTCGTTCTGGTGATGGGTGTACGGACATGATGTCGGATGAATAATTCCTTGGTGTGTCATACTGCTGAAATTAAGGGGAAAAGTATTCTAAAGCATTATCACTACAAAAAGTACAAATAGAAACACTAAATTGATTTTTTATTTCAGCATAAAAACTCTTGAATATAGAAAATAACTCTAAACAATCTTTCATTAAAAAAATCCACGTACATCTTGAATAATCATTAATGAAACTAACAAAATCCTAAGGTTGAACTGACTCTACTAGGACCCCAAATATCATAATGAACTTATGAAAAGTCTCTGAACGACTCTCAACACTGCGTGGAAAAGTAGTCCGGGTGTGTTTCCCAAGTTGACACGACTCAATCTAATGTAGATAGACTAGACAAACCAGGTACCATCTTCTATAGCTTGGATACACTGGGATGTCCCAAACGTTTGTTAACTAGGTCCGGAAGATCTGTAATGGGGCATGTTGTGGAGGAATTTGGAAGTAACATAGTAGAGGCCTTGTGATTCATGCCATGCACCAATCGTTTGTCCCGTATTATGGTCCGGCATGAGAAAAGAATCATTAAGAAATATTATGGCACATTTTCGGGCACGCATCAAACGACTAACAAATATAAGATTAAAAGGACAACCAGGGACATAAAGAACAAAATTTAGAGGGAGAGGAGATAGGAGTTTAGCTTGTCCAACTCCATTTGGTTTTGTTTGGATCCCATTGGCTAAAGCAACAATAGGAAGATTGTGAATAAATAATATTTGACAGAAGTGATTTGCTACTAGAAATATGATCAGAAGTGCCTGAGTCCAAGACCTACTATCCAAGAGTACTAGATAGTGAAACACAAGCAAAGGAATTACCAGCAAAAGTATCATGCTTAGCGACCGAGACTATTTGTGGAGCTACAGAAGTATCAGGTTGGGCAACCAAGGCTACTTCTGGAGATGTCTGCTTATTTGCTCGATACTGAAGGAACTCATTATATTCCGTCTAAGCAATAAGCATTATTAGGTGGTCGACCCTGCAGAGTATAACATACTTCACGAGTGTGTCCAAGCCTATGACAATAACTACACTTAGGTCGAGATATTCCAAAACAACCTCCTCCTCGTCGATTCTCCACAGACTAAGATGTTCGATTTTCTATGGTTTGAGATGCGAGAATAGAGGAGTCAACGGTGGGTGATGAAACCACTTTGTGATTTTGTGGTGTGGCAAGGGAAGTAAATGAGAGAATAATTCATCAATTGTAGGAATTGTAGGACTAGCTAAAATCTAATCATGCACTGAATTAAGGTCAGTAGGAAGTCCAACAAGTGTACGAACTCGAAACAACGTCTGTCTGTGGTCCTGTTGTTTTTCCACATTTGTAGTGACTAGCATTAACCTTTCAAATTCCTCCATGATTGCTTGTACCTATCCCAAGTAAGTAGACATATGGATTCTTATTTCTTTATGATGAGTTTATGGTGGGATATGTTTAGGTGGGTTAAAACATCTTGGGTAATGCCAAAAACTGTGAAAGAATTGGTGTTTTGTTGGAGGAATGGAAGGAGGAGAAGACGTAGAGTATGGAACTTGATTCCTCCTACGCTGATGTGGGTTGTTTGGAGAGAGAGAAATAGGAGAGCTTTTGAGGGGATAGAGTCGAGTTTTACTAAACTCAGGAGAGTAGTCTTCGGTCTCTTATTTTCTTTACACGCAACCATGAAGTGTCGTGTTGTATAGAAGAATGGGTTGATTTTGTAGAGAATCATGTATTTTTATAGATTCTCTATCTTTTGGTTTTCCTCTTGTATATGGTCAGCTTTTAGACCTTGTTTATGAATGAAACACCTTTACCTGATTAAAAAAAATGTTGGTCATCTGAGATATCACATCATAATAGCGAGATATGTCATTAGTGTATAAAGCACGAGCCTTTTCCTAAACAGAATAACATGTATGAAGTGGGTGAAAGAAGGGCATCAACTTGGAATCAATAGATCACCATAGAAGACTACATAATTGAGCGTCAACCTTTTTCCACTTTGCTCGGGCCTTTTCATCTACCTCACTAGCCTTTGTTATTAAGTGATCTTGAACACCTTTTCCTTTGCACCATAACTCGATCGAGTTTGAACTTCCCATTAATGGTTCTGTAGTGATCATAAGGCTTGAACTTCCAGCTTCATTGTGAGTCACGCCGAATTCTTGAATTATTGTACTGAACTTATCAAAACAAGCTTGAGGTGACTGTTTCAGATCCTAGAGTGGCCAACTAAATTGACATACTAGGCTACTAGAGTCTCCCTGAGCAGCATAACCAGGTGATTGTCCCATATAAACTTCCTCCTCAAGGTCACGATGGAGAAAACCATTCTTAATGTTCAACTAATAAAGAGGCCAATGACGGACAACAACCATGTCTAGAAAAAGACGGACAAATGGTATTTTAGCCACGGGACAAATGGTAATCAAGCCCAAATATCTGAGTATATTCCTTGGCAACAAGGCAAGCCTTAAGCCGGTCCCCTTGGCCGTGTGGACCAACTTTGATTGCATAAACCCAATGACAATCAACAATAGATTTACCTGAAGGAAGAGAAACAAGCTCCCAAGTATCACTCTCATGTAAAACAGGCATCTTGTCAATCATAGCATGTCGTCATCATAGATGAGTAAGTGCCTCACCTGTAGACTTAGGGATGGAAACAAAGGACAAAAATGATTCAAAGGCATAATGAGGTGATGACAGACGATGATAACTTAAAAAGATATGATGGGTGGTTAGTGTTACAAGTGGACCACATGCCTTTTTTGAAGTGCAATCGGTTGACTAGGTGAGACAAGTCCGTAGTTGGTACTGGGCTCGGCGTAGGACGTGAATCATCTGGGCATGATGTTGGATGCAGACAATGATGATAAGTCAAGAGAGGTGGCACTGTGAGATGTAGTAACTGTTGACTGTAGATTTCTCAAAGGTTGGTAAAGATAAGACGTCATATATATCAGGATGATCAAAAGAAGATGTATAGTAAGGTCGAGACTCAAAGAATGTAACATCGACTGACATAATGTATTAATGAAGATCCAGTGAGTAGAAATGATACCCCTTTTGAACTCGAGAATAACCAAAAAAGACACATTTGAGAGCACGAGGGGCTAATTTATCTTTCCTAGGGGTTAAGTTATGAACAAAACATATGCTCCCAAAGACAGAGGGGAAGAAAGTACAAAGGTGAGTGAGGAACATGAAGGAGTTCCCTAAAGAGCCCTGGTTTCCGCTGTCAAAGGAACACATTGTGAAGAGAAAATCCTTTTTGAATTCTTGCTTGGTTGGGTCCTTTGTGAAATGGGTTGGCTCTCTGGAGGCTATCGGGAACTGGGTGGCTGAGGAGTGGGGAGTAGACGAGGGGGTAAAGATTACCCAACTGAACCATACCCAGTCTTGTTTCGTTTTGTGAGCGAGGACCACCAAGCTGCGAAAATCCTCAATGGGCGAAGGTTGTCTAGGCCAGAATTTCTCGGCTGGGTCATCTGGGAGCTTGGGCAACAATGCTCTGGTTGGGATTAGGGATGGAGTTGCTGTTGAGGTTGCGCTGGCGCTGGAAATGGGTCTGGTGTTCTTGCTGGAAATGCCCAGTTAAGGCTAGACGCTTCAGATTTCTTCTGTTCTGGTGGGGGAAGTGTCCGAGGGAGATGTAGTAACTCCAATGTTGATGTTCCTATAGGGGAAGGGCTGTTCCACAAGATTTACAGCTGATTAGCAACTTTGCTAGTGGCTTTGATGTCATTCACGGGCATGAAAAAGGTCTTCTAGTTGGGTGGGAGAAAAATTCCTTAAATTTGGAGAGGTGTTGGGGTTTTTTTTTTAGGGGAAGGAGGAGAGGGTGTTAGATCTCCTCAGAGACATTGAAAAAGAAGCTATGGGGGTTAGAGAAAAGGAGAGTGTAGCAGTCTCAATGAGGTGCCTGAGTGGGTCTGAGCCTATTATCATAACTACACTTAGGTCGAGATCTCCCCGAACAACCTCCTCCTCATCAATTCGTCATGAACTATTGATGTTCGATTTTCTGATCCCATTAAGGATTCTGAAATAATCATTGGATTTGAATTTTCAACTCCCATATTTTTTGGAACTAGAAACATCATAGGGGGGCACATGATAGGATTGAGGAGAGGTCTAGGATGCTGTTGAAAAATAAGATTGCAAGTGGATCTGGAAGGGTTACACTCTTCATATGCTTGAAACAACCTGGAAAGAGTCAAAACACTGCTGAAACAGTGAAGAACGTCGAGAAAAATCAGCTGTTATGCCAGAAAACACTGTTTCAGTGAGTGACAAATAACCAAATCGCGATGGGTTGAGTCTGAATCACCAGGCGCACCCCAAGAACAAAGAATCAGCTTCGGAAGTCGCCGGAATAGTTGAAAACTGCCCGGAAAGCTGCTGCTGGCGTCGGAAAAGTTGAAAAGTTAAACTTGAAGAAAATTTTACGGGTATGCTCAGAATCTCTAGGCGACCTTCTACAGAAAAAACTGCTCAAAAAAGTGGGGGTAAAGTGACCCACGCGCCAGCGCATGGGTCGGAAAGCTTGCCAGACAACTTACTGCCAGCGCAATGTGACAGGTCCTCTGCCAGAGATTTTTTCGGGGTTTTGTCACCGGAGGCTGATCTACCTTGATGGTGTTGTTTTTTTGCACAACACCTTCAATGAAGGATATCGACGGAGACAACCCTTAGGTCACCGGGAAATTGCACAATGACTCAAATTTTCTTTCCCCGAGGAAGCCAGTATTTTGCCCAACTATATTTTCTCACCAATACTCTAATACCATGTGAGAAATAAAGGAGAAAAATATTACTGAATTGTGTTGACTACATTATTACCCTGAGCCGTATGTACATTATAATCCTTTTTCATATAGGAGACTATATATAATCCTAGTTCTATTTCTATTCTAACAGGTGTGAAAGACCTACAGTTCCTTGGAATCAATGCACTCCTAGCTAAAAATAGAGGACAATGGAATAAAAATATCCATAATAGGTGATATCTAGTAGTTGGGAATAGGTTTTAGGAGTGTTTTCACCTCATCAGAGATTTATATATCACTAAAAATATAGAGAGCTTTTAATATTTTTATGATGTATAGAAATACTAAAAGTTCTCTATATTTTTACTAATATATAAATCTATGGTGTATTTTTCACTTTTATGTGGTAGGATGATGACATGAGTTGAGCTTAAATGGAGAATATGGTCAATGAGAATTCATATAGTTGATTCCAACTTGTTTGGGACTGAGCATAGATATTGTATTATCTCTTCAACTCAAGTATGTAAGTCAAATATGCCTTCAGCCAGTACCTGAAAATAGACATGGGAATAGAAACCTTATGTGCCAGTAATCTAGAAATGGCTAGCTTGCTTCAATTGGCTGCAGATTAACGGATTCATGTAAGATAATTAATTATTCTCCTAGATTGATGTAGTGATTTGGAATAACTTGGAATTGCTGTACCTTTATGTTAAAGTTGGACCCCATATTATATTGTCAATGCTCTAAAATCCAGCTGTGGGCATGTTGGTGGTGTTAAAGTGACCCACATTAGTTAAAAGATTGAGTTGTTGTTTCTTTATTTGCTTTTAGGAATGCTCACCTTATGAACTAGCTTTTAAGTTTGCCAACAAAAGGTCATGGTTTTAAATCACATCACCACCTCAAAAGCAAAAAATGGATGAACGTATTTGGCCATGGAAAGAATCAGTCACACACATGAGGCAGCAATGTTGAGATATAAGTAATCAAGTAACTGATAGTATCTCTAACAGTTAAATTTTTAAATGAGAACATTACTTGTTTTTACTATGCTCTCTCAAAAAGAAGTTTTCCAACTCTTCATACTGCTAATTACATGATTAAGTATTTTAGCTCTGACTTGACACAATTATGCTTTTGGTGTTTCTCTTTTACATCATCTCCACATGAATGCTTATATTTCCGTTGTTATCTTTACATAGGTATCACCATTGAGGACATACATAATAAACTTTCCATTTATTTGGTGGGTGATGATGCTGCCTTGTCCGCTGCAGCTTCATACGATGAGAAGTTTGTCTTCCTGTTGAACAAGTTTTGCAAGCTTGAATCTTGGTTGACAGAGCAGTTTTCTGTGAAGCATTTTGAGTCACTTGGTTATGGGAACATCTGGCTCTTCCTGGAGAAAAATATGCATCTGTTCCGTCATGCTTTACGAATGTTCTTCACAAGTGACATGCATGAGAAGGCTCCTCTGGAAACTTCAATGCTTGATTGTCAGTTTGATCTATTGTTATCACAAGCTGCACAATGTTTATGGGAGAACCAAGAAGTAGACAAGCGGAGGATTTCTGAGTTACTAATGAGGCAATTCCCTTTAGTCTGTTTAAAAGTAGCTGGAAATGATTTAATGATAGATATAGAGGGTTCTATGAAGGCAAAGAAAGGAAATGTGACTTTAAAATCTGTTGTATTCTCTGAAACATTGCTCAAGGAATTTTCTGTGGGTAAAAATAATGAAAATATATTAGAGAAAGCTGATTTGGAGAGTGATGTAGGACACAGAGATTGTATAGGGATGTCCAAAGACGCCATGAAGGCCTTGGTCAATGCTCCAATGTTGATAGATCTGAACTTGTGGTCGCATTGGGACATGGTCTTTGCTCCTTCTCTTGGTTCTCTTGTGGGTTGGCTGTTGAATGAGGTAAATAGCGAAGAGTTGTTGTGTTTGGTAACTTCGTGTGGGAAGGTTTTGCGTGTTGATCATTCAGCCACTATTGATTCTTTCGTATATGTACTTCTGCAAGGCAATCCTTTCGATACGGCTGTCAAGCTGTTATCGTTGTTGGTTTTATATGGTGGTGAAAAAAGTGTTCCTAATTCACTCTTAAAATGCCATGCGCGTCATGCATTTGAAGTATTATTTAAAAATTATGAGGAAATGATATCAGATGACATCGAAGGCTCCCTCAATCATGCCACATTTCTGTGCAGACAGCTCAAACATGATGAAACTACATCAACTGTGAACAAGAAGTTGTTGAGGAGGGATGGGGTTGCTAGAATCGTTCCTTTGGCATCAAGGTTTATTCTCGACTGTCTGGGCTATCTGCCTGTTGAATTTTGCCATTTTGCTGCAGACATCTTGCTTACAGGTGTGCAGCCATTTGTCAGAGATGCTCCTTCAGCTATCTTAGATGAATGTGAACGGATAGACCAGCGTCTTATGCTTCATCGAGTTGGAATGTCTCTGGGCATAGTGGAATGGGTTGAAGATAAACACAAATTGAGTGCCTGTTCTGACACTAACTTGTTAATGTCTTCTGGATCATCATGCTTGAAAATCACAGAGCATGATTTCAGCAAAGACTCAACCTTTACGGAAGAAGTATCAAGCAAATGTCCCTTGTCTAGAAATGAAATTAGCCTCTCCCAAGATCCAATGCGGCAAAATGAAAATCGAGATGCCAGTTGCTCTGCAGGTGTTATATCTTATGTTCCTTTTGATAATTTAGCTGATAGTGCCAAACAGCACTCATGTGAGCTTGAGAGTTCCGCTGCCAGAGTTATTGAATCTATTCAGCAAGAAGAGTTCGGTCTGCAGCCTGATCTTTCACAAGTTGAAAGTGCAATGTTGAATAAGCAACATGCTCGCTTGGGGAGAGCACTGCATTGTCTTTCGCAGGAGTTGTATTCTCAGGATTCACATTTTATCCTAGAGCTGGTATGTATACTCACTTTTAGTAATATCTGTTTAGTGTTTAACTTATTGTGTCCCAATTCATTACATATCTTGCACATTCTAATGTTGATTTGTATTTGTTAACTCACCATTCAATGTGGCAAAAGACGGTGGACTTTAACGTGGATTGTAATATAAAGGTTTTTCTTGAGTTGGCTCATAAGAGGAATTTCTTTTACAGGTAATAGACGTGAACTTATGTAATTGATAAACAGGCTATAAAATAGCTAAAAGAAAAATAATTTAAAAAAACAGAAATACCTAAAAATTATAACTTATTTTAAAAAATAGGAGTACCTAAAAGGTAAAACTTATTTTAAAAAATAGAAGTACCTAAAAAGTAAAAATTATTTTAAAAAATAGAAGTACCTAAAAAGTGAAAATTATTTTAAAAAATAGAAGTACCTAAAAAGTGAAAATTATTTTAAAAAATAGAAGTTCCTCAAAGGTTTTTAGAGTAGCATTGGAAGAGGATTGGAGAAAGTCCACCCAACACACAAAGTGGTGTTAAAGGTAATCGGGAAATCAAGGATGTTCTATTTGTCTAGCATGTAATCTATGATGTATTGAAGCTGATAACAGGGTTTTAATAAATGGAGGAATTGTGTACTTCCTGCTTGTATATATTGCTTACCAATATCTACTAAGAAAATCTAGTTACATTCTATGCCTTTAGCTTGTGCCGCTTTTGGGTAGAGTACTATTTCGAGTATGAACTTACAGTTATGTGTTTTGTTATCACTGGAACATCTTTTTTTTATATGAAGATGGAATGCTTTGTGCATTTTTCCTGTCAAAAAGGATATAACTAATTGCTCTCCTTACAATGGCACATTGATACAGGTTCAGAATGCTGATGATAATATCTACCTTGCGAATGTCGAACCCACTTTGACTTTCATTCTTCAGGATAAAGGCATTATAGTTCTGAACAATGAACGTGGCTTTTCTGCTGATAACATCAGAGCCCTCTGTGATGTTGGGAATTCTACTAAGAAAGGACGTAATGCTGGATATATTGGGAAGAAAGGCATCGGTTTCAAATCAGTGTTTCGGGTAATATGCACAAACATGTCTGTTGAATTTTTTCTAGTTCCTTATACAATTTGTATGATCTTTTAAACGAATTTGGAAGGAATTGAGAGCCTGCGGTATTGTACCTATGTGAAATGTAGTGGGGACTCTAACACAACAAAGCCATGCACTCTTTATATATATACCAGTGTGTGTGTGTTTGCACACTTAATGAAGGCCTTGATCTGTATGGGTCAGACATCAAACTATTAAGGGGTCGTTTAGTTGTTGGTTAGAGTTATGCATGTTTTAGTAATGCATGGCTTAGTTATTCATGTATTAGTTATTCCATCTTCTGCAATACATAAATTGAGTCGTGACCCTTTCTGTCCATGTAGAATTGGAAATGATTACTAAACACCGTACTTGGTATGCTGAATTTTATACAAAGCAGCTAAAAAACTGTCAAACATGGTATTAGCTATGCTAGTTTTAGTACATGAATAACTCTCTTCCTAACCAGCAACCAAACGACCCCTAAGTGCATTTGTTTTTTTAAGATTTAACCTCTTGTGTCTAAATAGATTTGAATAATTCAGATTTTGAGAAGCCTTGATATTAAGAGGCTATTCAGTTAAAGATTTTTCGGAGGATGACCTTTCACCCACCACCATTCTGTTCATAACCACGATCATCAACCACCACTAATACTGGCAGCCACCACTATTACCACCAACCACCTCCACTGCCACAACCGCTACTAACCATCATCCCTAAGCGTCGCCGCTTCCGTCCACCATGGTGCATTATCTAAAATTTTGGGGTGTTTATAATATGTGTCATTTACACTAATTTAAAAAAATTCCCTCCTACCTGTTTCCTAAGACTTGAGTCTTTGACACAATTCAATGGCCCAACTAACACTACCATCACATCACCACCTCCTCCGCTGCTAACCAACACTCCTATCGCATAACCACCGCAACCACCGTACAACCTAATATTTATTGAATATAATATTTAAATTTTATATTTATTAATTTTCTTAATAAAGACATTATAAACATTTCGATGTTGAGAAAACAAACCGTCTTTACCATTCAGTATTCATATCTAATACATCTTAATATCATGTGTATTGGGATTCAGATATCTTAATCTTAAACAAATAAACACCCCCTAACCCTTACTAGGGAGTTGAAGTGCACAAATCAAACATGTTCTTTTTGTAGCTTTCAAGAATGACTGGTACAATGACTTTTGCTTTCTTTTAGTTGCACCCTCATATTGGATACTTGAGAGTGTCCAATCTTATTTTTGCAGTGCATTATGACTGTCATTTTTACGATGTGCTTTTACTTTCTGTTAGTTGCACCTTCATGTTGGATACTTGAGAGTTTGTAATCACTTTTGCGGTGTATTAAAAGTTTTATTACTAAACTTCTAAGGATCCAAGAACTGTTTTTTCAATGATATCAGAATTTTTGGTTGGTAAGCTAGGAAATGGATACTTTTAGTTCTTTCCCTACTGAAATGTTACTAAAGAGTTAATGATAGATAAATCAACATCTTTCCTCAGGCCCGTTAGGTTTTTGTGCCGGTCACGAAATAGCAATTTTTCCCCTAATTGAAATATGAGCCAGAATAAACCAGCACATGGAAACTGTCTCTTCAAATGATCGTTATCTCTACCTACACATTAGCTTTATGAAGTTTCTGACATAAGACTTCCTGATCTTTCCTGGTAGAAATGGGCTTTGATTCTGGTGATAACTTAATAAACTGGGGTAGTATACTCTGTGAAATAACCAGTTCATTTTATCTTGGAAAAAGTGGATAATAGGCGGTAGCTATGGTAACTTTTGTAATGGTTGGAGGAAACTTAATATGATTTATAACAACTGTTATAGCAACTTAGCATGTCAAGCTGACAAAATAAGGAGCTTCTGATGCATGATTGTCAATCATTTCATCATACCAATCTAAAGGGTAGTACCAGGTACTGTCCACTTTGGTGAAATTCAATTCTTTACCAGGATTGGGTTGGTATAGTTTCATCATGCTGCTCAAAGTTCTCAACAAAAAAAAAAAGATCAATTAGCTTGCTGCTAAATTTGGCTGTACTTTCTGTTATTATATTGCATTCTGGGTAACAGAGCCAGGCTGGTCTATGGTGTAGTATTTCATCAGGTCTTGATTGATTTCAATGCGTAAAATAATTTTTAACTCTATTCTCTCTATCAGTTTTTTGTGAAGGGTCTCAACTGGACCTTGTCTGTGCTTCGCCTTTAATAATATGCAGAATCTGTCTTTAGCTAAACTTTTTTTTTCTGTACAGGTCACTGATGCTCCAGAAATTCATTCCAATGGCTTCCATATTAAGTTTGATATAAGCAATGGCCAGATAGGTTTTGTTTTGCCAACTGTTGTACCTCCTTGTGACATTGACTCCTATACCAGATTGGCCTCTTTAGATTCTGATTGCAA
Source organism: Datura stramonium (assembly GCA_018107945.1). Lineage (NCBI taxonomy): Eukaryota > Viridiplantae > Streptophyta > Magnoliopsida > Solanales > Solanaceae > Datura > Datura stramonium. The sequence continues at coordinate 35,368 of JACEIK010005055.1, read as the reverse complement.
TCATTGTAATACCTGCATAGTGCTTCCCTTTAGATCAAGTCTCCTGGAAACGTCTGCCATAGAGAACATTATGTCAATGTTTTCTGATCTTCATCCGTCTTTGCTACTTTTTCTTCACCGTCTTCAGTGTATAACATTTAGAAATATGCTAAGTGGTTCTACTATTCTTATGAGGAAAGAAGTTGTGGGAAATGGTATTGTTAAGGTTTCCATTGGAGAGGAGAAATTGACCTGGTTTGTGGCATCCAAAGAATTGCAGGCTGACACTATTCGTCCTGATATCTCAAAAACAGAAATTTCCATGGCGTTTGCATTGCAGGAAACACTTGATGGAAGCTACAACGCACATCTGAACCAACAGCCTGTTTTTGCATTCCTTCCTCTGAGAAAGTACGGCCTCAAGTTTATACTTCAGGGTGATTTTGTGCTCCCTTCATCTAGAGAAGAGGTTGATGGTGATAGTCCTTGGAACCAGTGGTTGTTGTCAGAGTTCCCTGGCTTGTTTGTTAGTGCAGAAAGATCATTTTGCGAGCTGCTATGTTTTAAGGATAATCCAGCGAAGGGTGTTACAGCTTATATGAGCTTTGTTCCCCTTGTAGGGGAGGTTCATGGTTTCTTTTCCAGTCTTCCTCGGATGATTCTTTCTAGATTACGCATGTCAAATTGCTTGATAATAGAAAGTCCGGAAAATGAATGGGTTCCTCCATGCAAAGTTTTGAGAAATTGGACCCAGGAGGCTCGTAACCTTTTGCCTGATAGCTTGCTTCGCAAGCATCTTGGTGTTGGTTTCTTGCATAAAGATATAGTTCTACCAGATTTATTAGCCAGGGCTCTAGGAATTGAGGAGTATGGACTCAAAGTTCTATTTCAGGTTATTACTTCTTTATGCTCTTCAGTAGATGGTCTGAAGTCCATGAGTTTGGGATGGTTATGTGTGTGGCTAAACTCTGTTTATACGATGGCGTCACATGGGAAAAACTCAGCAGGTTTTGAGACAAAAACGGATCTTATGAAGGACCTCAAAAAGATTCCGTTTATTCCCCTTTCAGATGGAAAATATGGATCATTGGATGAAGGTGCAATTTGGTTGCATGTTGATCTAATAGGTGCTACAACTAATGATGAGTATGCACCAGAAACTTTCCCAAGATTGTATTCTATGCTCCGAACTGTGAGTCCCACACTTCTTTCTACTGCTGCTGCTCTTGGTACATCATTCTCTGATTCATCAATAGTAGATAATGTTACTAGGTTGCTGTACAGAGTTGGTGTGCAACGGTTATCGGCACATCAAATAGTAAAGATGCATATTCTACCATTTATCTGCAGAGATCAAGTTGGACAAGGACCTAGAGAACTATTGACAGAGTATTATGCTTTCTTGATGTTCCACTTGCAATCGAGTTGCCTTGACTGTCTATCAGAAAAGGACCAAATTATCAGAGAAGTGCGTGATAATGCTTTTATATTGACAAATTATGGTTGTAAACGTCCTATAGAATTTCCTATCCATTTCAGCAAACAATTTGAAAATCCCATTGATATGAGTAGATTAATCCAGGGATTAGATCTTGAATGGCATGAGATTGAGGATATGTTCTTAAAGCATCCAATCAACAAATTGTTATCTGGAGGTGTGTTAAAGTGGAGAAATTTTTTCCAGGAAATTGGAATCACTGATTTTGTACGAGTTCTTCAGGTTGAAAAAAATATTTCTGATGTATGCTCTGTTCCCATGAATGCAACATCGGATGAAGATTTGAGTTCCAGAGGATCAATTGCGAGAGATTGGGTGTCTGATGAGTTTGTTGATTTGTTGTCACGATTATCTTCAATGGGTGACAAGGAGAAATGCAAGTACCTCTTGGAGGTACTTGATAGTTTGTGGGATGATTATTTCGCTGATAAGGTTGCTGGCTTTTATTTCAGTTCCACTGGAGAACGGAAATTATTCGACTCTTCATTCACCAGAACCCTCCGTGATGTTCAATGGGTGGCGTCAAGTATGGATAATGAGCTTCATTGTCCAAGGGAGTTATTCCATGATTGTGATGCTGTGCGCTTAATTTTTGGTGACAACGCTCCTTATGCCATTCCAAAGGTCTATATGATCTTAATAAAGTCATCATGTCAATAAACATTTCTGTGAAGAGTTTTCACCTCTTAATCTGGCTTGTCAATGATTTTTTCTGCTAGAATCTACTGATCACATTTTAGATTGTATTAAATAATGATGTGGCTGCTTTTTTCACACTTCATTTGGTAAAGCAAATTAGCACCCCTTCAACTGTGAAGTAGTTTTACTGTGGTTGGGAAGTGACCAATTGGTCAGCTCAAATCCAATCTGGTTCTTTTATTTACTTATTTTAAGTTAGTTTGACTGGGCAGTTTTCACTATGTCAACCTTCTTTTATGGCTTTAATTTTCCTGAGAACTGTATACCTGAGAAACCCAGTGTGGGTTGATTTGACTTTCAGGACATGCCAGAATTACTCTGCTTGTAATTTTTTTGTTTGAGGTTAGTCTTGTTCTTGTTCTTGTTCGAGCCATTATGTGCTCTCTTGAAAAGACCGTTTCTTCTTTGTTGGCTTCAATATTCTTCTTTCCATTAGCATTTGTAATCTTTTTTGTTTATTTAATTTACTATTTTTTTAATTTACATGAATTTGTGGTAGTAGCTTTAGGATATTATTTTAGCTTATTCCTTCTTTAGGGAAGTACCAGAACTTATTTTTGGTTAGCTCTTTTTTAGTGTGAAATTTATTGGAGTTTCTTTATGACTACCCTTAAAGAGCTAATGCTTCTGTTCTGAAACAGGTGAGAAGCAAAAAGTTGTTAACAGCTCTTGGTTTGAAAACCCAAGTTACAGTTGATGACACTTTAGCAATTCTTAAAGTTTGGAGAGCTAAACTACCTGTGAGAGCTAGGTAATTGATCTTCCCTCTGCAGATACGTGCTAAAACAGCTAGGTGGTTAATTTTTTCATTTATCTGAAGATAAAGATGTTTATGGTTTCAGCAGTTCCTTTTCTGTGGTTAGAATTAGGAATTAGTTAAGGCTCAAGTTGTCCACAGTGCATCAATTGGTCACATATATATATTTTTTGAGAAGGTAATAATTTTATATAACAAAGTTCCCTTAGCATGAAGACTGCTGAAAGAGCGGTAACTGTTCTTTTGAAGTTTATGTTGTATAATATTTTTGTTTTGGACATTGATAACTAGTGAAAGTTGTTAAGATGGTTGCTTTGCTAGAGTCATGTTTATGCCTTTTCCCCATCATTGACTGTTTATAATTTAGAAATAGATTAAAAACTGTTTTCAGATAAACTTGAAGAAACGATCCAACATCATTAATTGTCAGGTACTGTCTAGCCATTTACAGGTCCCCTTGTGGCATCTTTAACATCCTAAATGGAAAAAAAGAAGTGGAAACTTTTTGGAGTGTCAGTGCATGTTTCCTTCATTATGAGCTCCTTTGTCTCGTCATTATTCTGAAGTTTCATACTCATCCACTGTCTACTTTTTCAGTTTATCACAAATGTCAAAATTCTACACTTTCATCTGGAGTAGGATGAATTCTTCAGAGAGGAAGGTTATTGAAGAATTACGTAATGAACCTTTTGTGTTTGTCCCTTGTAAGTTGGTTGCTTCACATGAAGATGTAATACCTGGTGTTCTTTTGTCATCTAAAGAAGTCTTCTGGCGTGATTTAACTGGTTCCACGGACCAAGTGAAGATGGTCTGCCCAGAATTTGATCCACATTCAGTTCAGCACCCTTTCACCAAAATGCTATGTAGTGTTTATCCATCCCTTCATGACTTTTTTGTGAAAGAATGTGGAGTGGAAGAGTTCCCTCATTTCCATGGATACCTTCAAATATTGCTGCAGTTATCGGCTACTGCTTTACCTTCACAAGCAGCTAAGAATGTAAGCTATCTTTCTGCTAAAAACTTCCTCTGTAATAGTTGATGAAGGATTTTGATGCTAATGAGACCATGTTCTGATGAATATCTTAGCTTAAGAATGGATATGGATTTGATACATGTTCTTCAGGTCTTCCAAATATTTCTCAAGTGGGTTGACGAGCTAAAGTCAGGATCTTTGAGATCTGAAGATATTAGTTTCTTGAAGCAAGGTCTTTTGACAAAGGATTATCTGGTTCTTCCAACTGCAGAAGATAAATGGGTATCTCTTAACCCATCCTTTGGGCTCATCTGTTGGTGTGATGATGATAAGTTGAGGAAGGAATTTAAGTATTTTGATGATATTAAGTTTCTCTACTTTGGGAAACTCGATGACGAGGAAAAGGAGATTCTCAAAACAAAAGTTTCAATATTCTTGTGCAAATTGAATATTCCTTCGCTATCAGAGGTAAGCTAAGTCACTGGTAGAAATCCAGGATTTGCTCTTTTATCTCCTTGTCTGCAGAGACCCTGCCATTCACTTCACGGCTGTTAATAAAATTATATCTTTTTACTGCATGTGCGTGTTTGGAGAAGTCTTGTATTTTTATCCCCTTACTTAATCAACAAAACCTTGATTTTTCCTCCACGATATTTCCTCAGCTTTAACTATCACTTCTAACTCCTTCGATAGCAATTATTATTTTCTGATTCACGAATCTGCTCCATTTCTTCAAGCTCCTTTAAGATCCGATTTTTTCGATCTTTCAATTTATCTTGAACTTCCAGATTCCAGTTCTTCTAATCTTCTTTTAGGCTTTTAAATGTTTTGGCTAAAATCAGATCTGGCCTTCCTTGTAAGCTGTAAGATTTCCAACAAATTTCTATAGTTTCCATGAATTATTCTTGTTTAGTCAAACAGAAACTCATTAAAATAATCAACAAGTTTTCTTTGCTCAGATGAAATCTGAGTTATCATATATGAGCTCATTTATCTTGTACTCCATTTTACCACATCGAGCATACTACTACACTGTTTTGGATTTTGACATGTAGTCCCACATTGACTATACTATGTTACTGTTCTTGATTATTCCTAATGATGTCTACTTTATTGAGACACAGTTGATTGAGGCATAGTTGTTGCATGTTCACCGTCATATAATTCAGTACTTTCTTGGTATGCTACCTAAAAGGTATTGCAAGGCCCACATACTCATCAAAGGAAGTTAACTTTCTTTGCAATTGTGTTACCAAAACTTGCTAAAATACAATAAAGCTTTAACTCTCACCTTCACTGACCTTCGGAGATTTCTCGGTTATTAATAAAGGGCCTTTTCCCACCTTAATACCCGTTTCTAATCAAAGTAAGATACTTAGATTGGGACAGACTTTGAGTAACATGACTTTCAGATTAAATTAAGACATGTAATATTTTGCTTTTTCGCAGGTTGTAACTCGTGAAGCTATATATTATGGTCCAACTGACTCTAGTTTTATAGCTTCTGTGGTTAACTGGACTCTTCCGTACGCTCAACGCTATATATATAACAGTCATCCAGATAAGTATTTGCTACTCAGCCGGTCTGGATTTGAGAACCTGAAATGTCTACGGATTGTTGTTGTAGAAAAGCTGTTCTACAGGAATGTTATTAAAAGTTCCCAGATTGCGTCCAAAAAACGGTTTGAATGCAGTTCTCTGCTAGAGGTATTCTAATCACAACAGTATCTATTGGTTCTTGTATCTGTATAATGTTACATGCTTTAGTGCTTCTGAAAAAGCGTTTGTTCTATTTAAATTTACATTGAATTGTTTATGATAAAGGTTTACTTATCTAAGGGTCAGATATAAGACCGTTTTCTATGTAGTCCAAGGCCCTAATATTTATGTCTATACTGCGATGACGTTCAATTCTTGACTTACGTCTCTGCTGTCTTTTTCTGGTTGTTCTTCCTTTTTGATATCGGCATATTTTACGCCTGATATTTCGTAAACTTACAAGACATGCCTTAGTAGGTATTTTTCCCCTTTTCCCAGTCTGATTCATGGAGATCCAAGATTATTAAGGAGAAGAACAATCATTTTCTATATAGGTCTCTACTTGTAACTCAGCCAACATAGTGAAATTTTGTGCCTTACTAAAACTTAAACTGAAAAATATGTGCGCATAATTTGTTTTACTTATTTCCTGTATAAGTCTACTTGTAACTCTTCCGACATAGTGAAATTTTGTTCCTTGTTGAAACTGAAGAATGTGTACATAATTTGCTTTTTACCCTGTGACAGGGAAAAATCTTGTATGCTACTCGAGAATCAGATCCTCACTCAATATTCATGGAACTTTCTCGTTTATTCTCTTTTGGAACTCCTGACTTGCACTTGGCAAACTTTCTTCATATGATCACCACTATGGCAGAATCGGGTTCCACTGAGGAGCAAACTGAATTTTTCATTATGAATAGCCAGAAAATGCCTAAGCTTCCTGCAGGTGAATCTGTTTGGTCACTTGCAAATGTTCCGTTGTCACAAGATAGTGAGATAGGGTTGATGAGTTCTTCTAGAACAATTGATGAGAAAACCCCTTTGAATTTCCAGAAGAGATCAGGAATCAGCTCAAACTGGCCCCCTTCAGACTGGAAAACTGCTCCTGGTACTGTAGGCAAGTCACAGGCAGCCAGTGGTATCAAAACATATGCACAGGCTCCAACTGAGATCACTTGTGTGGAGAATGCGGACAATGATCCAGCATCAGCTGCAGCTGTACTAGGTTCACAAGATGCTGACCATGTGTGTAATGTACTCATACCTGGTACTGTGAAAATGACATTTGATCCTCCTCATTCCACGACTATACCACGTGACTTGAATTATAGTTCATCGGATGTGGAAGAAAGAGATCACCTGAATGTAGGCACGACTGACCCTCAACAGGCATTGTTAACTGGCAAACTCGGAGAATTTGTTGCTTTCAAGTACTTTGTTGGGAAACATGGTGAGCCTTTTGTGAAATGGGTCAATGAAACTAATGAGACAGGGCTTCCTTATGACCTTGTTGTGGGAGATGATGAATACATAGAAGTAAAGGCCACTAGAGTGACAGGAAAGGATTGGTTCCATATTACCTCAAGGGAATGGCAGTTTGCAGTTGAGAAAGGTGAATCTTTTAGCATTGCCCAAGTTGTGTTATCACCCGATAATACAGCAACGGTGACAGTATACAAAAACCCAGTCAGCCTCTGTCAGATTGGTAAGCTTCAGTTAGCTCTCACCATACACAAGTCATAGATGTAAATATGGATGATAAACTAATTCATCTGTTACTTCATACAATCATAGAAGAAGTTAATCATCTGGACTTAAGTTTTAGCAGATGGTAGTAAATATGGAGCCTTGCTTTCCGTGCTGCTCCCCCTGCCAGTGTGTTGGCGTCGATGTAGGTTTAAAGCCTCTTTCCTTCAACACTGAAAAGACCAGGTTTGCATCATATGGCTGCCTGCTGAGCATCCCCTCATTCTGATTATTCTTCATTTTTTGAGAATTTACTCTATATATTTGATCTTACACTGTTGGAGAAGCTTGAGCTTGAATCAGGGCAGCAGTAATTTCAGCTTACTGCTTTGTGTATACTGTGAATCTCATTTTGGAAATGACAGCTGGCAGCATTATGTACAGGAAGATGTTCCTTGTAATTATTTTCTTAATTACATCATTGATTCAAGTAAATTTGTATTCTAGGTTGCCTATGGTGAATACAAATTGGAGTTGGCATAATACTCCTTACTGTCTGTTTTTACTTGTCCAATATTGACTTGACACTCTCTTTAAGGAGCAATAAATAGAATGACAATATCACCCTTCGAGTATAATAGATTCGGTGCTTTGAAAAATGTATTGGGAAAAGACTATCCTTAATAATAAGGATATATTAAGAACTAAGTGATAAATTATCTTTTGATTTTTCAAAATGGACAAGTAAAAATGAATATTTATTTTTAGCACAGTGGACGGTGGGAGTTACATTTTAAGTCCCTCAATTATTGGTGAATTTCGATTTGTGGTTCTTGTGTTACATGACTCGACACATTTAACCTTTTTAGTGAATTAAAATGTGTATTTTTGGGGTCCCTACACGTAAGAAATGGGATACATTTGAACTCTCTTTAGTACTATATCACTTTCAAATATGGAGTAAAAATACAATTTTAACGTAACACGTGAAGTAATTAAATGGTGGAATAATCAATAGTTCTATTTTTACAGACATGCACTTTAGTTTTATCTATGGATACTGCACATCTTATCCAGCAAATTTGGAAATATTCCTAGTTTTAACCCTTTGGGTATCGAAGGATAAGTGTATTAATGTCATTTTATTTTGGCATGAGTTAATAATCAAAAATATATTTGAAATATCATAGTTTTTTGAGTTTTATACTTGAAATATTAGGAGTTCGAGGTTACTATTTTGAACTATCAGCAAATGATTATCAAAGCACACTTTAATTATGAGTTATTTCCTTTTCTTTTTCCTACTTGAGATATCACCATCGTTTAGGTAGGAAAAGTGAGCAATTGATGTGGAGACAATGATGAAGTAGATGATGATTTTATTTTAAAGATTATTTTGGTTATTATCATTTTTTTTTTGGTACCTTTTTAAAATAATAATTATAATATATTTTTATAAATTAATACAAATTAAAAATTCCAAAATTTAAATTAAATCATAATTAAAAATATTGTTTTTACTTACTTTCTTAGTAATAAAATTATAAAATTGAAGATATATGAGATATCTGTACAGTAAGTTCATCCAGTTATGCAACATATTTCCAGAATTTATGTTTGGCATCAAAACGTAAATACCAGCATTTCATAGCCTTTTAAACACTAAATGAAACAATTGTAATATACAATTTGCCAAGTGTTTGAGTATTGCTTTTATATATAGTTTGATTTGTATTTTGGATCTTACATATTTTATACCTAATATAGCAGATACAAATTCGTCAACTAATTAATATATTTTAAACGTTAAAAGAATTACTATATATATATCATTTTATGCAAAACTCCACCAAACCCCTGATAAAAATATTTTATATATTATAATACACACTGAAAATAATAACATAACCAAAAAAAAAAACCCCAAAAACAAAAAACAAACAATATAAAAAATTAATTATAATTTTAAATTTTTAATTAGTTAATTTTGTTATTATTTTTTTAAATTACAAATTTTATCTTAGTTTTTCATTAGTACTCATTTTTTGTGGAGTGGATGAGTTCCCTCATTTTTTGGGTTGTTCCAAGTTGTGTCCACTTTCATAGCACAGAAATTTTCCCATACCATACAATACTTTCATACTATCAAAAGGCCTTATTAGGCCCAATTTTTCCTCAATGTTAACCCCCTCTTTTGCAGGTTGTAACGCGCAAAATCATATATATGATGGTCCAACAGACACTTTCTTTATAGCTTCAAGGTTAACTGGGCTCTTCCATATGCTCAAAGTTACACAGATGAGTATTTGCAGCTGACAGTCTGTATTTGAGAACTTGAGATGTCGGAATAGTTCTTTTGAAAGTTGTTCACAGGAATGTTATTAGAAGTGTCCACATAGCATCAGAAGCAGTTTGGTGCAGTTGTCTGCTAGAGGTATTTTAATCATGCCAGCATCTATGGATTCTTTATAGATGGAATGTTACATACTTGAGATTGTTCTTCTTTAAAATAATTGAAATTGAAGTGTGTAACTCATACTTCTAATATACCTCTTGTTTATTTCTTCTTTTCTTCTTGAGCTTGCTCTAATGGTTTTGGCAAGGTTGCCTAGTGTGAAGGTGGGCCTTGACACCATCATCAAAAAGAAAAATAGTCTTACTTTCAAGAAGAATGATTACTACTTCTTGTTCCTGTTTGCCATTTTTCTTTTGCCTGACTTGTGGAGATCTAACATGATTATGAATGCATAGATAACACTTATTTTTGGCATATATGCTTTTTGTATGTAAGTCTCTATCTATTTGGTTATCAGTAAATCTTATCCCTTTTTAAACAGTAAAACAAATATATGGATAACTTGTTACGTTTCCTCTTTCACAGGGAAACATCCTGTATGCCACACTTAGAGTCGGATTCTCGTTCAATATTCATGGAGATTTCTCGTTTATTCTGTTTTAGAGCTCCTGACGTGCACATAGAAGGCTTTCTTCATATGATCACGACAACGGCAAAGACAGGTTCCACTGAGGAGCAAATTGAGTTTTTCATTTTGAATAGCCAGAAAATGCCCAAGCTTCCTGTAGGAGAATCTGTTTGGTCACTTGCAGACATTCCATTGTCAACTGATAGTGTGACATGGCTGATGACTAGTTATTGCTTCTAGGACGTAAGGTGAGACAAACACTGTGAATTTCAAGGAGAAACTGAAAGGCAGCTCAAATGGCAACCTAGGAAAAGTGATCATGGTGTGCATTCCTCTTGCAGAAGTGTTATGAAAACACAGGTAGCCAGTAGCATCCAACCAAGGAAGGAAGAGACTATTGAAGAAGTTATAGAAGAAACATCGCTCAGGCTCCAACTCTCAGATCACTTGTGTTGCAATGATGCAGTAGCTGATAGACTGCAAAACTGTTCAGGGTTTCCATGATTCTCAATAAGTGCTAACAAGACACAGGCGGCCGGTGGCATCCTTTTCAAGAAAGGCCGGAGACGATTGAAGAAGTTATAGAAGAAGCATCTGTTCTCTGGCTCCAGCACAAGATCACCTGGTCGCAATCATGCAGCACTCCGTGCAGACAACGGATCATGGTTTGGTGGTTCTTGTGCAAGTGTTGTGAAGACACAGGCAATGAATACATCCAACCAAGGAGGTAACCAGATACATCTGCTCTGACTCCAAACTCAGATCGCTTGTGTTCGCAATGATCAGCACCGGCTGATGCGAAAACTGATCATGGTTTCTATGGTTCTATGCAAGTTTTATGAAGGCTGGCAACCAAGGGATATCATACCAAGAAAAGGAGGAGACAGTTGAAGGAGTTATGGCAGAGACATCTGCGCTGGCTCCAACACTAATTATCACTCAATAGTCGCAATGATCCAGCATCCACTGCAGCTTTACCAGGTTCACGAGATACTGGTCATGTATGTAATATGCTCATATCTTCTACTATCAATGGTGCAAGTAGTTCTCCATATGACTGCGACTGTGCAACAAGACCTGAATTATAGTTCATTTGATATGAGAAAGGAGGTCAGCCTTCTGTAGGCATGGGTTATCCTCAACAGGCGTTGTTGACTGACAGATTCTCCGATCATGTACATAATGTGCTGGTGCCTTCTACTGTGAAGGCAGCAGCAATGAATAATGTGACAGCACCACAAAACCTGAACTATAATTCATTTGATGCAAGAGAAAGAGTTCAGTTGTCTTTTAATGATTGATCCTCAACAGGCATTGTTAACTGGCAGACTCAGAGAATCTGCTGCATTTAATCACTTCGTGGGTTTAATTCGGCAAGCCTTTTATGAAATGGGTTAATGAAACTAATGAGACAGGGCTTCCCTACGACATGGTTGTGGCAGGTAATGAGTATAGAAGTAAAGGCAACTAGATCAGTGACTAAAGGTGGTTCCATATTACCTTGAGGGAATGGCAGTTTGCACTTGAGAAAGGTGAAGTTTTTAGCATTGCACATGTTGTATTATCACCTCATAATGCAGCAAAAGTGACAGTTTACAAGAACCCAGCCAGGCTCTGTTGTCTTGGTAAACTACAGTTAGCTCTTATAATGCCAAAGTGATAAGACTTGTTTTTTAGATGTATTTAAGCTAATTCAGCTTTCAGATTTAGATGATGATAAATATAATGAGAAATGCAAGCATCATTCGTGAAATCCCACTTCTGCAATAGACCATCTATCACGAGAACTTCCTAATAATTTAACGCCATTCTGACGTTATGACCATTACGTTTATGCATAACTGGTTAAATGTGTTAATTACACGACTTTTAACTGTCAACTACACATTGATTGAAAATTGAAACTGGGGTTTACCGCAGGCTGGGTTCCCCACGGGGTATTTACACGTATTCGCGGAGTACAGCCACAAGCATAGTGCTGTATCAGACTAGGCTAAACAAATCATACAAACAACCATGTCATGTGTCAACGAAGCAGCAAAACATGTCATCCAATTTTCAAGAGTGGAAGAAAATTTATCAGAAAAAGAATGGACTACCATGTCATCTTCTGTGGGAGTATAAAATATAATTTTTTTGGGAAATTACCACTAATTGTACAGTCAAAAATTAACCACTATTCGGTCGAGTCAAAACTATTCCAGACTTTCATTTACATTACATTCTGCAAAATGGGAAAAGAGAAAAAATTGCAAGTGCTTGCTTTGTGTGCTATCACTTGAGCCATTTCCTGCACATGTTTGGTATTACAGGTTCAGCTCAAGAAAGTAACTTGTGCTACTGGGTTTTTGGTTTCTGGATCTTCACATATGGGAAGACTCCCAGCAAGTGCTTGATTTTGGGATTCCATTCACGTTGCTGGTACGGCAATACATCAAGAATGTATTTGCAAAGTACGAGTTGAAGCCCATTAAGGCGTGCCACACTGCATGGCCCTGTGGATTAACATACCAGCCCTGAATTTTGCTTGCAGAATAATCGATCACATAGCCAGCAAGCAGCTCAATCAATAAAGTCGCCATATAACTGCGAACCGCTTTGCCAATTTGTCTTCTGTATGAATGTAATACTTGTATGCACGAGGAGCGCAGAGAAGGCACAATAGTGCATAATGGACTTTGAAACCAATGCCAAAGCGAATCTGTGAATGCACAATGGCAAAGAGTGCACCATAAAGGAACAAAAAGGTGGGCATCGTACTCCGATAATGCCAATCTGGTGAATATAAGATAATAAATATAAAGCATCTCCCAGACCATTGGTGTCTCATCACCTTGCTGTTGCCTGTCAAATTAATACATGGATCATGAGTACAAAGCAATAGCGGGACACGTGCAAGCACATAAAAAAAGCAGGCAGTATTTTCAAGGATAATTATTTTCATCATCGTTGTTTCCTAGAATCCTTAGAGATAAGAATCCTTGATTGAAAGTGAGAAAGGACTGTCTCCAAAATAAAACTTCAGAAACAAGTAGAAAACAAGCAAGAGGCACATGAAAGACCAGTGACATATATGATTCTGATAAGCTTTATATAGTTATGCGGCAAGATGACGATTATTTTCCACTTAGGAACAGGACATATAAATAACAAGAGGCGCTTTCACAGCACCAATCCGTCATCCCAAAAGAAAACACATACTAATTCCAGCCTCTGCCAAGAATGAGGAACTTAAAGAACTGCTTTCACATTTCACTTCTACAAAAGATATAACCTATCTCATCAACTACTTAATCACGAGACTGTTCTTGAAATCTTATCAGTCAATCAAACCAAAGAGGCACTTCAACAAGAACTGAATAAAATGCCAACAAAACAACTGAGTTATAAAGTTACAAATATCAGCCCCAAGGTGTCACCTAAATTGTATAAAAATACTAAATCATCTTTATGGCATATTGATGGAATCTTTCCTTAAATAGCACAAATCACTTAGTCTATCACCATTTTTGTCATGGAGATTATTACTTAATGCACTAGAAACTTCTTGACAGTATCAAACCGTGCACCCCTGTGCTTCTCTTTCCCACTCTTTCAGAAAATCAGAATTAGTTTTGGCACTAATACAGTTTTCAAGAATCAGTAGTCAGGACATTTGGAATATTGAGTTGTGTGCTTGTACAACAGATAGGATCATCCTAACAATGAAGTAACAAAATATGCAATTTGTGTTCATCTGCAAGAAAAATGCTAATTATTTTTCAAAAGAATCCTCATGGAGAAACAGATTACATGACATTGTGACTACAACTCACTGAAACTTCACAAGCTAATACTTTAGATAACATACAGGAAAATAAGAAAAATTCAAAACTTCTACCTGTGTATTCTCTTAGCGGGTTCCAGTCAACAAATAAACATGATCGCTCTACAGAAATTTACACAATATAAGTACCTCAAAAAATGAGGCTATGGTGCATCATTTTGAATCTACTTCCTCATACTTTAGCAAACAAAGGATGATAAAAAACACGTATATACATACATACATACATACATTATACACCTAGCAAGCTTCACAGAGAATCTAACAGAAAAGAATGGAGAGAGTGCTTACATCTGCCGCAAAGTGGCATGATACGTCATGCTCCCTAAGGCAAGTATTATGTTTGACCATGAAGGACACTGAACCTTTTTTCAAACCGCTGTCTGAGGGCGTTCACAAGACCAATAAGAGCCAAGAGAATGCATGGGATATTTGAAATGGTGTTGAAGAATTCTGCAATATAGGATGACTGCACATAATTTGGCTCACACCACTCTTTAGATGTTACTGGGCCCAAAAGAATATGCCATCTGCCATTCTGCAATCTTGAAAAGCAGCTTGTAGGCACTTAAAAGTATTTGATGTAAGTAAATTAATCAAGCATTTGAGCATGTGTCAATAGTTAAAGTTTAATTAAAGAGATTCAAGTTTTCTAAATATATCATTAGAAGGATTATAATCAGCATCACTGCATGTGAATGAACAAGAAAAATTGCAACACTGACGATTTGACTATAACCTTTGATACAATTACTACGCACACAAACAATGATCTTAGATGAACCACAAAGAATCGACACAACATGAAACTAAAATAGAAGGGACAGGAGCCCAAAGACTCTTAAGACAGTAATGAGTCACAATATCCATGACACTACTACACAGGATCTCTGTGTAGAGGTTATACCAGTGCTCATGCAGTTAGGTGACATTTCATTCTTGGTTAACTTTAGAAAAGTATCCACAATCCTCAATACTTGGCCCCAGGTCTAAAAAGTCGTGAATGTGTTTAATTCAGTTTTGCTTTCCAATAACTTCTTGTTCTTTATGTCTAGCTATTGTATACCTCTCTATATCATATAAATTTACATGGCTTCGGCAATCTCAAAATTCCTAAGGCCAAATACACTCAGAAAATTGGATAAATTGACCATCAAAGTCAACTTAGATCCCTAAAATTAAGGATAAATAGAGTAAATATGAAGCTATGCATACATTATTTCTTCTTATGAATTGATCAATAAGCTCTTCTTTTTTTTTTCAATGCACAGTTCTTAAGGCAAGTATATCTCACTAAAAACTGAAACATAGTTGTTCTCATAGAAGAAGATGGGATGAGATCACTTGTAGTGGGAAGATCAAATATATTGCTAAACTATTATACCGACAATGAGGTTGATACTGCTTGAATTTTTTCTCAAGAAACATTAACATTAACTTTTAAGTAAAAATTTCCCAATTTCATTTTTAGTACTAATAAATAGGAAGTCTATCCATCCTCTCTATGCACCATAAGTCGGTACAAACCATTGAGAATAGTGAGTATGAACAATTCAATTCAATGAAAATTTCATAGCAGCTATCCCCACTATAGGTAGGCGTATTCTTTCAATTCTTCTCTCTAACTGAGTGAGTAGATGAAAAGATCAGTAGGTGCTTATAGTTTAAATTGATTGAATGTGCATTAGACACCTAAAACTAATTTAATTAATTATGCTAGAAAGAAAGGAATTCAAGAGCAAAAAGCATGACACAAATACATTACTTTGAGAAACTACTTCAATAAAACTCCCTAGACTAATCCTACAAAAAACCTAAGAAAGCCTTGCCACAAATCATTATCAAATAAACTAATCCATTTATAGTGCATCCTTTAGTCCCTTGCTCAGAGCAGCAGACAATCACTAACTCAACAGTTCCAATTCAAGAAAGCCATTCCTACTCTATCATGAATTAAAGTGTGAAGCCTCAATTAGTTGAAACACTCATCAACATTACTGTGACACAATCAATCCCCTACAGGCTTAATCGGTATACCAGCAGTCATGTCTGAAAAACCATCTTTCAACTAATCTCAAACCTTTTTTATTTTTTTTTATTTGGAGCAGGGGGTAGTGCTTAACGCACTACAACCACTGCATTATACTTCTGTGATCCATAAACCTTAACACAAAATCAATTAAATTTCCACTAACCCAAAAATAAACTATCAATCCATACAATAATTAACAACATCCAACTCCAAAGATCCATTATTTACCCCCATTAAACCACCTCCTACACTGTTTAATGCCATAATCAAACTTAACATCACCCTTTAACACTATTCCCTAAAAAATAAAATACCCACAAATTCAACCAATCTATCACCCATTAGATCCCAAAGAACCAAATTCTCTTGCAAAGAAAAAATAACAACACACATAGCAATAAATACATGGCAAAATATGCATACGTATGTAAGTATATATAGTTTGTGTGTTTACCCAATCTTTATTTATACAAAGAAATTCAGAAAAAATACAACAAACCTTTCAACGTCAGATCCAAATTCCACCCCCAAAAAAAATATCCTCTACAAATCTTCTGAAGTTTGCTTCCTCCAATATATATATGTGTGTGCATATACATATAAACACACACAAGGATCTCTCTCTCTCTCTCTCTCTCTTTCTCTCTCTCTTGCTTTTTCTTCTTTGCTAGGGTTAGGGAAAAGAAAAAGCACACAAAATTAGAATAATAAAGAAAAGAGATTCGTTAATCCTAGGCGGATTGGAATTTTGGAGAATCTTTTTTCATGTTGACACGTGTGAAGGATATCAACCGTTGGATTATACATTTGGAATAATGAACGGTTCACGTCGTTTCAGCTGGTTGGAGGAAAAGTGTAATATACCACTAGGTGGCATTATTTTCAATTTATCTCAATTTTTTTCTCAAAAATATTATCTGGAAATAAATAAACACTGCTCTTTAACCTCGGTGAAGATAGCTATAGCGGGTATAAAGAGATAGATGTAAATCGAAGAAGTTTTAGGCGAAGTAGTATACGGAATATGGAATATGCGAACAGCGAACTTGTCCTGTGCTAGCATATACAGCGAGTAGAGGAGGTGTGAGAGGTTAAGCATAGTGGGTATAAAGAGAGGTAGATGTAGATTGAATTCTTAGGCAAAGGTCACTAGACAGAGTATCGATTATATGCAGCTTATCGATTATATTATTATAATTATTATTATTATTGTTGTTATCATTGTTGTTGTTGATGTATATACACGCACCCCTCGGTGAGGTGTGTGAGTTAACTAAGGTATAAAGAGAGTAGAGGTAAGATCGAAGAAGTGTTGGGCGGAGATGATTAGACGGAATATACTTCTTACAACTACTTTGGCATTATTTCTAAATAGAAGAAACACGGAATTAGAGTTAGGATGGTTAGTAGGTCAAGTGTTGTCTAATTCACTTTTCAATATTATTATCATTACTCTCTGCTATTTTATTTTTAGATTTTAGTAATGCACATTTGTTTTTCCTTTCTTGTTGTCTTGCTATTATTTTATCGTCGCTATTGTGCTCTTCTTTATTATTTTCATCATGACTTTTTTGCTATTATCTTAGCTTTACATACTTATTTTTTATTGATATAATTTACTTGGAGTCGGGCTTAAAGATTAGGAAATGAAAGAAAAAAATTCGGTTTATTAAACTCTCTCTTTTGAAATAATTTAGATTATAGTAGGTCTAATTAATAACCATCAATAAGAGTTGTAATGAAGTGATAAGTACTTTTAATTCTTTGTCAGAAATCTCAAATTTAAATTCGTCTAAATATAAAATTTAAATTTAACTAAATCGAATTCAAATATCGAATATCTAGAAGTAAAAATCCAAAAAAAGAAGAAGATTATTTAATAACATATCATGATTTAATATAACATGAATTTATCCCTTTTGAGATTTTGCTCTGTTTGATGGATAAGAGAACAACATATTTATTTAAATCGTAGCTGGTAACAAATTAAATATTGCTCCATAAATTCCTGAAAATCAAATGACAAATATTTGATTTCGAGAAGTATATTCGAATTTAAAATTTATGAATTTTAAAATTTTATTATATGCATATATTTAATATTTTCAATAAATATACAGAATTAAACCGAAATTACTAGACTAGATTTTGCTGAACCCGTACTTCTCATGCTAGTTCCGCCCCTGCTATGCCACGTACGCAAATTACAACAAAAATTGACTTTCACATTTTGCAAGCTGAAGAATCTTGTCATTTAGTTCAGTATAAGCTAAATAGAGGTAAAGAAGCTGCTTGAGCTATGTACTATCATTTCAAATTGAATTCAGTATTTTCGTACAAAATATAAGATATACTGATGAAAATACATTAATAATCTTAAGTTACGACCAATATTTCAAAGTACAATGAATTGAATTCACTAAGCTCAGATGATTTAATGCCATGCTAAATAGAGGCAAAGGACATAAGCATACAATACTATGATTTTAACTGAATTTAGTATTTTCAACACATAACATAAACATACGGTGAAAATTTATTCAACAAAATATTACGTTAACTAATGTATAATATCGAAATCTGATGAGTTGTAAGTAACTTTTGAAAGGTTGAACGCGTCAAATTTAAAACGGATCGCGTACTCTGAGTCGAATAACAGCTAAGATAATGTATTACCCTTTCAACATAAGAAGTTGTCTTAAGACAATTTTTGAAGGTTGAACGCATCAAGTTTAAAGCAAGGATCTGCCTCTGATCAAATAACACAAGATAATATGTATTACCCCTTTCAACATAAAAGTTGTCTTTAAGACAGAATCAGGTAAAGAGAATGGGATTTGGTAATCCCAAAAAGTAACGGCATGCACATTATTGTATTCCTTACACTTTAGCCAAAAATAGAAGCTCAAAAATTGGAAGAGGGAAAAAAAAGGCTGTTGTATATAGTAATGTTCCTTCTGTAAGGAATAGTGTAAGTACCATTTCTTTTATGTGCCTAATCTAGACACTTGCCTCAATGCATTGGCAAACTCTTCTACTGTTTCGTTCCCGTGGGTGTAGGTGATCTGGGGACTCTCTGGTGGAACGACGTCTTCTCTTAGGTAGCTCCTGATGCTTAGCAGATTTTCAGAGCCTTCCTCGACAGCACCTTTCAAGATCAGTGTTTTGTGAGTTCCGGATATAAGTTCCTCATAATCCGTGTCTCAGTTTCACCGAGGATGACACACACATGTTTCTCACGTTCAATCTCAGCGTACAAAAAGATACCTACAAAAAGGACATAGAGCACTAGTGAGCAATGAAAGTACTCGGAGATGCTGATACTCCAACAAAATCTTCCTATATGTAGTGATGATTCTTCAGCTAAAGAACATTTCATCTAATCAAATAATGACCGGATTTTCAGAGTACAGCACGGTTTTTGTTGTATTATTCTTACCTGTTAAAGCTATATTCGTAATTAGATATTTGTACAACAGGCGTTTCAAGATGAAATAAGGTTTGGGCTCACTAAACACAGTTTATATGCCTTAATTACCAGAGCTTCTTGTTAGTATAACTGGAATAGAAAGAAGAATGTACAATTTCTTGTTTACTTTTTTGGGCATATATAGTGCTTCAACTCGCTGGCTTAATGACCCTATGGAGGCAGTCGTTTCTCAACTTGCTCCTACTTTGTTAGCAGTGGCAAAGCCAGAATTTTCATAAAGTTCAAACTATGAAAAAAGCAAACACACGAAAAAGTCAAGGGGTTCAACATCTACTGTATATACATAAAAATATAATTTTAATCATGTAACCCCCTTAGCTTTACCTGGCTCCGCCCCTGTTTGTTAGTGATGGAGACTAGGATCCAGAAAAGTTCCCGTCTTTGCAGAAACTCCATCAAACACGCTGCTTTCGCAAAAACTGAACTATTTTGCGAACTCATTTTTTTTGCAAAAACTGGAAATAAACGCCTAAAGAATAACAAACTGGAGCCCCACAGCCACTGTTCTACCAAGGTTTTTCTTAATGAGTGAACAATGCTTTGACATCCTAACTTTTTTTGCAATATGTGCATGTTAAACTAGAAAAAAGCTGGCTTCTGTGCTGAAAATATGCAGTTAATAGCTTTAGTACGAGATCGACCTGCAATGATATCAAACAAAGTGGGCAGGCTACCGATTAGCAACCAGGCAGCCCAACTTATTAACATGCTTTTGCTACTGATCCCTGAGTCTTTAATATCAAGCTGACCACCATCAACAAAGATGGAAAGTTGTTAATGGTCTGTAAGTCTTAAATAGACTGCTTGTGAAAAACTTCGTTGGCATTGGCATACATGAGAAACATAAACAAATTGATGAGGTTATTGATACAGACCAAGGACGTTACAACAATATGTGAAATAATTTCCAGGTTGACTATTAGCCCATCAATCTGCAAGAGAGTACCTGAGTACCTGTGACGAGATGCACCAAGCAGAGGAATAACTTGCATTCTTGTTGGTCCTACAAAGTACATCAAATGGCAGCGAAGACCCCTCATCCTAAGCTTCTGTCTCATATCATCTACCTTCTTTGCCTGATGAAAGATTAAACATATATGTTACTTGGAATACATTAAAACTAGATATAATGGCTTAATTTCTCGTTTCAGAAGAAGAAAAAATATATCCACCTTACTGCGATCCTTGATCAAGTAGGAAATGCAATGGGAATTGCTTGATTTCACATCTTCCTCAATAGCACTAGTTACAGATTTCTTCTGTTGACCTTCTTGTGTATTCATTAATTTCCAAATTGTTTTCCTTACATTATCCACCACCACCGATATTCAACCTTGTGATGAATAGTCAGCGTCGGGATAAAGCTTGGCATGTTCTTCAGTGCAAGTTCCTGGATAAAACACTTCACTCCCACTGCTACAGATTAAAGCATCAAACTCAGTTAGTTTGATGTTCCCGGGCCCCAGAAATGCTGTCAATTCGGACATTGACATTGCTGTTGAGATGGCAAATCCTGATACTCTTGCAATCTGTGAATCTGACTTAACGGCCTTAGATCTCCTGGATTATCTGAATCATTTTCTTTTGAGGAGCTCCATTCGTGTCATAGCAATCTAGAGCAATTACAATTAACTTACGTCGCCTCCGGCCAACTTGCCAAATTATTTGCTAGGAACATTATCCTTTTGTCACCCTCGGACTCTTGTTTCCCTGTCTCCGGTCTCTTTTATTTTGCTTAAAACCCGATTAACTTGATCTTGCTTTGACATCAGCAGTTGCAGATGCATCAAATGATTCATTTTCTGATGTCTTTTCTCCATCAGCAGACAGTCGCAAGGACATATCTTGCGTCTTTGAGTGAATCATTCAGGGCGCTCTTCTGCAGCCAGTTCATCCGATGGATTGTCAGTTTTCCATTGCGGGTGTCTCATTCGACATGCAGCAACTCTAGTTAAGTATGTTCGACAATGTTCGGGCCATGAGAAGAGGTGTATGTTCTTCCAACCATTCTTCCTACACTCGTACTTACAAGTTCTTTTCTGATACTAATTTAAGTAGTGCATCAGCAATTGCTTGCTGATCATGTGGTCTAAACAATCCATTATTGAGTGCCTAATAAAGAAGTTTCCACAATTGTCATCAATAGTTTATTTCAAGCTTATACGACAGAGTTAATGTATAAAACGAAAATGATGCTGATCCTTCAAATAAATCCATTTTTTTGTGACGTTCCTTTCCATCTATACCTTTTTGACAACTTTGGAATAGATTAATATGAAAAGAAATCATGCTCAAATTGTTACTAGTAATATTGAAACCATAGTAGAAATTGGATTAATTGATGAATGGGAGGAGTAGGTAATTAAGCATGGAACACAGGTCTTTTTACCCGATGAATATCAACTGGACCACCATTCTTAGTAGCCACCATAGGAAGTCCATGTGCAGCAGCCTAAAGAATTGTACAGATATAAATAATCAAATTTAGGACACCACAATAACAGAAACTTGAAGGTCAATGTCGGAAGTGGATTAAATTCAGGTGAAACTCAATTAGAGTCAGTCCAAAGGGTTCAATGAAAGCTGGATTTATGAAGACTCCTGCGAAGTTTCTATACATGAGAACCATCATCATTAAGGAAATATTACACAAATTGCAAGGACCAAGAGACTTAAGAACCTTCATTTTACCAGCGAGACGGTATATCTCTGGAACGTCACTTTGCTTGTGATGTTTGGGAATGCAACTTGGCCATAAAGGTCATACTTATCAGCAACTTCAGCACAGTTGTAAGAACACTAGCATTTCCTGCGGACATCTCATCTATGTCATCTCTATTTCCCATTATAAGCGTCTGCATTCAATATTTTGCCGTTGTATTAGTATTTGACAATAAGGTTCTTTCTCGGCAAGTTTAGCAACTGTGTCAAACCAATTTACCAGATTAGCAAGCTCCCTCAGTGGGCGACATTCTCCAAAGGCCTTCACAAGAGTGGTTATATTCTTCTTTGGGTCCGGTCTGGACAATGCCAGAATCATTGGCTTATGTGGGTTTATTAGAAAACGCATGACCTGCAAAAAGACATGTACTTGAGCAGAATCATTATTTGCCCCTGAGCACAGCTACATTTTTGTTAAATTTGCTACCACACCTCAGACCATATAGTGGGGACTACTTTAGGAGATTGTCCATCAGCATTAGTAAGTGCTGCAAGATCCCCGTCAGCATCTGCTGTCTCCTCCTGAACCACAACATTGCTGAAGTCCATTCCAGGAGGAATAACCTACAAGTTTGTGTCACCAAAAGACTCTCAGAAGCCCCAACTACAAACTTAAATATAGTAACAGTTTCTAAATAACAGCAGACAAATAATTTTCCTCGACTGTCCCAGACTTCATGCAGCTGTGTCAGTCAATGTCCTTGTTATAAAGTAACCTATAATAGCCCCCATTAAATCCAGAAGAAGAACTATAACTGTAGAAGGCAGTAAAATGAAATTTTGTTGATGGATGCATTTGGACCCTATCTTAGGAACACACGAAATTACGAGTTCCAGAGAGTATCCTCCTTAAGTCAGCACTGAGCACCAGCCTTAGATACTTCTTTGTCAGAGAGAATAACGAACACCACCAACATCTATCAGTTTAAAAGGGTATGCTTATTTGAAGTGTTTTCTACACAAGCATTTGGACTGCATTGATGAGACAATTTGGAATATGAATTTCTTGGGAACAGCAGTATAAGAACTTAATGCATTAAGTTATACCGCAAGATCTCAAATGTCACATCACTTTCCTCATGCCCACTAATACATATGAACTGTGGATCTGCCATATATTTCATCAATTTTTAAGACCATGGTTACCATCTTACCGACATCGTTGGCATATGGGGGAATCAGGAAATTAAAATTTCATTCTACCAATTAAAGAGAAACTGTGAAAAAAGACATTATATAGGTGCACGCGAGGTGTGTCTACATATATATTTCATGAAAACGGCATTCTTACCGCCATCCTTGGCATGTAACACGACCATGGCAATTGACTCCTCGCCTTCCACGTGCTCTTAAAACTTTTCTCAGCTTTACATCAAATCCATCATATAGTCCCCATTGTTCATCAATCTCCTGTTTGGTGCTTGTGATAACGAGTTCTGCAGCATCCAGTGAGAGCTCCTCACCTTCAATCCTCCTCATAATCCTGTATGTTGAATTAATATCCTCTTTTGATTGCCTCGCTTGCTTGATAAGCTGTTCTAGCTTGTTTCTACCAAGTGAATGTCCTGTTAGGACCATCCAGACATTTAAAGCGCCTGAAAGGAGAGCAGCACTATCCCCTGCATCTGCATAATGACCGTGGATTACATGGCCAAACGAGTTGGCCTCCACCTGTTGTTCACCCCAGAAGCCTTTGACATATTAATGATGTGTGCAAGAGCTCCATCTACAAACTCCTGAATATAAGGCCATAACAATTCTTTCCGGAGGTACTTATCACGAGGACCAAAGGGTATCCTTATGATTATAAGCTCCACTGCTTTCTCAAGATCCCAGTGTCATCACCATCTTCAGGACCTGTGTTTAACATCTCTGCAGGTTCACCATAGCTCCAATCCACCTCAGGCGACGCAATTTGGCGAGTGAACAGATCAACTCTATATACACCAGGCATCTTAGCAAGTGCTTTAGCAAGCTCCACAACATACTTAATCTGAAAATTGGATAGACTAGGGTAAGGATCTTAGTGCTAAGAAGGCAATTTGAAAAGAAGTTATTCCCCTATCATGGAGGTGATGTAGTTTACCTGACCACCTGTATCAGAATCGCGACCAAGCTCCATATTCTCACCTCGGACCAATCCATGCAAACTGGTCAAGCAGATTGGTAATTTAAAAATTAATATAAAGTTACTAAGCATCAAACACTTGAAACCTTAAAAAGGAAGTTCAGATTGAAAGTGCCATACTCGGACAAAATTTGACATGTTAGCAATTAGTAGTACAAGCAACTCACGGGAAATGGTAGAAATACAACCTGAATCATGACTAGTCAGTACAAATTACCAGCACAGATATTCAGTTACGATATGACAATTCAAATCTTATTCCAATCTTCTGTTAGAATAACGAAAAGTGACGATTTGCACTTGCAAATGAAGATTGATTAAAGTTTTGACCTGACATTAGCTTAATTTAGAAAGAGAACGTAATCTGCTTTATTCATCTTCATATGATGGAATTGATAGACCCCTAAAAGAAGATTTTAACAACATAGAGACCAGATGCATAACACAGAATGGAAATAGCGTTTGAAATCCACTCTAGCTTGCGTCAAAATATACGTACCTAACTGGATGATATAAGCTTCTTTTTCCTTATTACTGTCTGACCACACTTCCAAATTGGAAAAGTTCCTCTGAAACTTTTTCCTTGGAGAAACATCAAGTGCTGGTGTCTCCCCTAAAACATCACCCTTTTCCCCTTCAGACAAGTCTTCTGACATGTCCTCTGTAACATCTTTGCGTCCTTGTTCTCGTTCCAATCTTCTGTTTGCTAACCTATGGAGGTCTTCCCATTCCAACTATGAAAAGAGTGGGATGTTTCAGAAGAATAATTCTTTTTTGATAAGTATGAAGATTGAAAATAAAGCCTTTATATCTTAAATAAGATGAGTTCGAATAATCTTAAGCATCAATATAAAATCCGTAAGCTAAAATCCCTTGCAGCATAATGACATTTAGTTACTTAACCCAAAAGTGGAAAATCGATTGCTAAGTTGCAAAAGAATGAGCAGAAACTCATGCAAGTACATTGGTGAAATGGTAAAATGAAGGAATTACGAGAAGATTCAGAATCTATAAATAATTCATCATCCACAATCTTCAGTAGATAATCCAAGGGCCAAGATGCTTTATATGAACGTGAAATTTCCTTCCAGCGTCAGCTATTAACTCTTTGATCCTTTGCAAGCAATGTGTTGTGATAAAGAAAAGCTTTATCTTCTCGTGACAATGAGACATTGAGCACCACGTTGCCATCATGTTCTGACCATTATGGTTTCTAAAATTAACAATGAAAGACGAGACATTTACCATAGAACTGGTCCATGTGTCAGGCCAAGACATTGAATGTATTTGACTGAGAGGACTAGAATTTAATCTGCAAAGATCCTAGAGGATTGTTTAAACAAAATTTCTTTACCTAAAACCCATACACACCCAGAGGCGGATCACAGGATTTATATAATATGGTTTCATTCTTTAAGGTTCTTGGCATTGAACCTTTTATATTTTAAAGTTATGGGTTCATATATAGTATTGATTGCAATTTTAGTGAAATTTTCACACGTAAATATATACTTCGCATCAAAGTACTGGGTTCAAATGAACCCAGCATCCTCTTTATTAAATCTGCCCTAGTATACATGACCTCCACAATTTGGTTAATATGGTGAGTCCGGCTCCTCAATCAGAAAAATATAAACAGAGAACACAATTCTAAGGATGGAGAGAATAAACACTTTCTTTGCAAAGCAAGAGGAAGGTTAAAATGCAAGTTTGTATAGGAAGTGTGATGAAAGTGGAGAGGAGTCTAAAATCACAAATAAAAAGTGATGTTGAGAAAAGCATTGAACTTCCTCAGCAGACAGCATTTAATCCAACAGTGACTAACTCTCAGCAAATTAACGCGATCGAGGTTTAGATTTAGCACAAGCTAAAACTAGAAACGATCAACTCCTCTTTCCCGAAATAATAATTGACCATAGAACCTTCACGCACACATGTATCTCCCGTGATGGAAGCAGGATTCACCAAGGGCATATAGTAAAAATAATTGAGTGTTTAGATTTAGCACAGCTAAACTGAAATGATCAAATCCTCTTTCGTGAAATGATGATTCACCATAGAATCTTCACGCACACATGTATCTCCCATGACAGAAGCAGTATTTTCACAAGGGCATATAGTAAAAAAAAAAGAAAATAATCAACCTTGTATGTACCACGTGCTTTCCGGGCTAAGGTGGTTCGGATGTATCTCTACAAGTCAAAAAGATCTAGCCCCCTTTTTCCTTATACTTGAAAATTTTATCAAATTTTGTCTATTTTAAGTACACTACTAATTGAAAGCTTATTCCAAAATCTGTAATCAAAGCACAGTATACAGAGACATACACAAACATGTAGGTAACCATAAGAACACAAAAGTACAATTACAAATCCTAGCTGAGACCCAAAAAGAAAAACAATGAATATTCCTTCCGTCGCACAAGGCGTGGTTCGGTAGAATCACTTTCGATGCTGTGCTAGTCGGCTAGATGGATTAGTCGAGATGTGAAGTGACCTGAATAACACCATTTGGTGACACATGAAAAACAAATGCACCAAGGAGTATACAAATATCCTGCATGAGAAAATCGAAAAACATTTCATAAAAAATTACAAAAATTAAAAAATCAAAAAACCAATTATCAAATAAAAAAAAACATTTCAAACAAAAAAAATAAAAAATTAAAAAAACTCAAAAAATAGAGAATAATCAAAAGTCAAAACCATTTTGACATTCAGCAATTCAAGAAATGAGCAGAGCTATGCAAACACATGTGAAAATAACAAAGGAAACCCCAGACATACTACTCCCTCCCTCTCCCAATTTATGTAGAAGGTTCCAAGTAGGAGAGTCAAAATAATTAATTTTAACTCTGAATTCAGGTATAGTTTTCCAAATATTTTAAAATAAAATTTACATATTTAAACCAGACACCAAATGTAACACAAGTCCATATCCAATGATTCAAAATACTGTTTAAAATTTTGAGAAAAGTATATAATTAAAAGGCTGTTTGACCTCCAATAGTAACATCTTCACATAAAATGGGACAGAAGAATTCCACACCAACTTTTGCATGGAAAAAAATCACTCAAACATAAGGCACTCAAAAGGTTTGAGAATCATGGTCTCAGGTTCGATCTCCGGCAAAAGAGGCAAAAAATTAGGTGATTTTTTAACCATTTTGTCTAAGCCTCCATGTGATACGCCGCGTCACATCTTTGGTCTTTGGGAGATAGCATATGGCCATGAAATTAATTGAAATCTTGCCTTGTGTGCGACACCAACATAAAAAAATCACAAAAACAGACGATGAAAATAGCAAGGTGCCGTGGAATTTCGCGGAATTAGTCGAGACACGTACAATCATGATAAAAAGAAGAACCAGTAAAACAGAGAGTGAAAACAGAAAAAAGAAGAAAAGAAAAAACCTGCTTCTTTTTGCGAGCAAGATGCCAAATGCGCCAACACATATTCTCCAATCTTGAACTTCTCTCCCTTGTATTCCTTGTAGCTACAACTTTGATCCATGTCCTATGAAGGTCAGTCTCATCAACCCTGTAACAACTTCTTCAACAAAATACTTTGTTTAGGATTAAAAACTAGCCCTTTCTGCCAAATTTGAATGTGAAGATGCTGACGGTGTTTTATCCTCAATAGCTGAAACTCCTTATAATATAGCTTCTAAATACCCATTTATCCATTCATTACCAGCCATTTTCTCTTTTCCGCTCTCAAAAACTCCAAAAGAAATTGAAAAATAAAACAATGGGGTTCACTAAAAGATTGAAAAGATTGAATCTTTACATCAAAGATTGAATTTTTTTTTCTCAAAATTAATATTCTTGATAAAAAAAAATTGTTTTTGTTTTTTTAAGGGTAGAAAATTGTGGGTGTTCGTGAAAATGGTGAGATATGAAAGAGAGAGAGAGAGAGAGAGAGATTTTGTTATGTATATGTTTAACTGTGTGTGTGTGAAGAAGAGGAAAATGGAGAGAAACCACATGGCAGTTGAAGATGGGTCAGGGGTGACACGTGGCATTTATAAAATTTTGGAGAAACAAAGGAGAATGAAGGAAGGCTTTACAAAGAAAACAGAGTGACACAAACTTTAAGGTTTGTGCTATTCCCAATAATGCGCCTGCTTTGGATCGGAAGAGAGGATTTTAGGAGAATTTCATGCTTTTTTTAGTAATAATAATAATATTTAATTTTAATTAAATTACATGTTTTTTTTGTTTTTTTAAATTTTTTCTTTTTGAAATTTCTTATAATTTTTTAAGAAACATTTAAGCATAAAAAGTAGAAAATTACAATTTTTGAAATTTAAAAATATTTTTAAAAAAATAAAAATATTAATTTTGTTATTTTTTTTATGAACTGTGCCCCTCTATCAAAAATAATCTTTAATTTTATGATTTTTAATATATCATATGGAAATTTTGAATTAAAAAGAGAAAGATATTTTAAAAGCGAACTAAAAAATAAGATAAACAAGGCGAAATGATTTTGTTAGGAGGGCGGAGATTTTTGATATAGTTATCGTGTGAATATTTAGAATAATTTAATTTAAACATATAAAAGATTTTAAGGTAAATAAAAATAAGGCTTATTACTCATTATTCGAACCTTGGAAGATATCTTTGAGAGCTTGTGTGAGTTCAAGGGTAGTTGGGATGATCACTTGCCTCTTATGTCGAG
Organism: Datura stramonium; assembly: GCA_018107945.1. Classification (NCBI taxonomy): domain Eukaryota; kingdom Viridiplantae; phylum Streptophyta; class Magnoliopsida; order Solanales; family Solanaceae; genus Datura; species Datura stramonium. Next base: position 6,430 of record JACEIK010005055.1, on the reverse strand, counting down.
GTTTGCGTACAACAATAGCTAACACTCCAGTATTTAAATGGCCCAGTTTGAAGAATTATATGGTAGGAGGTGTAGATCTCACATACGGTGGTTTGAGGTTGGTGAAGCTACCTTGATAGGGCGGACTCCGTTCATGAAGCTATGCGGAAAGTACAACTCGTTAGAAAGGTGAAAATAGCTCGGAAAGTAGTAAAAATCTTATCTTGAAACGTGAGGAGAAGAGAGAGTTGGTGTTTGCGGTGGTGATTGGGTTTATGTAGAAAATTTCACCCATGAAATGGGTGATGAGATTTGGGGATAAAGGAAAACTCGATCGAGATATGTGGGACCACCTACTGATCCCGGCCAATTGGAAATGTAGCCTATGAGTTGGAATTACCTTCGAGTTAGCATCTGTGCACCCGTATGTCACACTATTGAAGAAAGTGCATCGGTGATCCAACTTAGGTTGTCTTCGCAGGCCCGTATTGGGGTGAAGATAGTCTCTCTTTACAAAGAGGTCAGGTTCGGTCTTGTTTGCATTGAGTTCGCCCAGGTGAGAAAGCAAAGAGGCAGCAGTCAAAGTTTTTGTGGAGGAATCGGTAGGTTGAGGAGGAGGCTGCGTGGGAAGTTGAAGCGGATATGATGGCTGAATCACATTTATTCCCTTCCCATTTCAGTTTTAGTTTAAGGTATCAATTTTATCCTAAAACTCTATTCGAGTTACATGTTCGGTTCATATGTCTAGTTCCTTTTGTGTTAATGAATGTGGTATGATTCATGAATTCGGTTTAGTAATGCTAGTTCGAGTTTGGAGATAGTCGTTAGTTAGTTTTCATCTTTCATGATTAGTATTTGAGTTTAATGATTTGATTATGTTTTACATGTGGTTTCCAACATTCGAGGGCGAATGTTACCAAGAGGACATATTTAGCATGCCTCGAAACCCTATATCACTGCAATCTTTGTGCAAATAAAGCATTAATTAACTAAGTCAAAGGAATATTGGACTAATTTATTACATAATAATAATAATAATAATAATAATAATAATAATAATAATAATTAATTCAAATTTTAACAAAATAGTGGTTAAAATTATTAAGAACTTCAAACGTTGAAAATATGTATAATTAATAAGAATAAGAACTTGTAGTGTGAATGCCCTATGTTTATAAGATATGATATGGTTTCATTAATTAAAAGAGAATTCACAGATCAGATTTTTGCTATTTAATACTTTTTCTGTTTAATTTTAATTAATTTGACTAATTTTAGAATTAAATCTTGAAGACTTGAACTTAAATCTTGAATTAAAAAAAAAAAAACAGTATTTAAATTTTGAAAATTTAAAAATATTTTTAAAGTTTATTGTTTTTTTAATTTCATAATTTAGAATGCATCTTAATTTTTTCATTCCATTTATTTTGAAATATTTTTAAATATAAAATTTTTAAGTTTTTAATTTTTGAATTTAAAATAAACTATTTAAAAGTCAATTTAACTTTACATATTATAACAGTAAAGTCATTAAATTTTACTTACTTGTGAAGCAAGCGATTATATTGTATTAATGAAAAGGGAGGGGGAGGGAGGGAAACTTAAAGAATAGCTTGAAATAAGGCCATAGAGATTGTAATTTCTTGTAAATAAGATAAATTTTAAGGTTAAATTAGGTCGAAAATTCACTCTTATATGGTGATTTAAAATTCAATCTCTCAAATCTTGATTTTCGATGATCGATAAACTAGGTTCTAATATTATGTTATTCATGCTTCATATGCAGTTACGAGTATACGAAATGAAGAAAAGTGTGTTTCGTTTCTTAACATTGAAAATGAGAACGAGATGTTATTGCTATATAATAATCATCCCGTAGTGGCATATAATAAATAAATGAGATTGAGTTAGGCAAGATACATCTTTCTTTATGGTTTTATATAATTTGCTTATTCCTTTTGAATATGTTCTTTAGTTGTTTTTAGCACAAAACTTAGAAATAATGTTTAATGTTTTACAATGCATTTGGTTATCCCCCATGATATTTTGCTCTCATTCGTCTTAATTTATATGACAATTATACGATTAGATAGGAAATTTAAGAAGAAAAATAATATATTTTTTAATTTTTATCGTTCAAAAGTTATAGACATTTATATGACTATAAATTGTCTCATTAAGAATAGAATAAAAGTTTAAAAGTTAAACAATTTCTAAATAAGAAAGTATAACATTTTTTAGACAAACTAAAAACAAATATGTCACATAAATATAGAATGAAGAAAAACACCTTTAATAGAAATTCTTACGGACATAATTTTCTTAGTTACATTAAATGCGTAAATAAAATATTTCGATACTAAAAAAAAATTAATTTGTTCATATAATCGATCTAACTTAGTTAATATTAAAAACGTAATTTCTTATACTATATTTGAAATTGCTTATTTTAATTTCCATAAGTTTCATATTTTGGTGTAAACTCACTCTTACTACACTTTATCCTCTCTTTTATCTTTGTTGTATACTTCACATATAGCAAGTGCCCAACTTTAGGTTTGAAACTCAATGACCACCTACTAATTGTTGATTATAATTTTCTAAAAATATAATTGTGTTTGTTCAATTTTATATAAGAGGCACAATGTAACAATAATGTTCATAGCACAAGCTATATACTAAGGAAAATAAATAAGAAGATAGATTGAGATGGTTTAATTGTGTTTTGTATCGTTTTGATATATCGGTTTTATAAGTAAGAAATTATAGTAAATAAAGTATGTTAGGAAACGGGTGAAATAGACCTAAAGTGGATTTGCATGTCTCAATGTGTTATATGCAATCACTATTTTGACTCCTTTTATACAATTATGAAACCCACGGAAGTTCATCAATTCTAACGTAACTAACTTTGAAGTTTTCTGTAAAGACGTAATTTCTTAGACTCATATAGACTTAACAAAAAATAAAATAATTTTGTATCTCAAACATAAAAATATAAAGAATATTTTAATTTGATACAATGTTAGTATTAAATGAACAGATGCAAGTGAGAGAAGGACAACCATGTGAAAGGAAAACAAATCAATCAATTATAAGTGAAGTACTCAAGAATGAAGATGGAATCAAGCCCCCACCCCACCTCACCCCACCCCCTACCCCACATCCCCACCCCCAACCCCACACACCCAAAAAAAAAGAAAAGTGACACATGTGCCAAGATAGGCCAAATTTGGGTTCTACACTTTTTTCTTTGTTTGTTTGTTTGGATGTATGGATTCAAGGAATGGGGAAAATACCCAAAAATAATTGGAACTCAAGATTTAAAATATTGGAAAGCAACTTGTGTGTAAAAGGTTAGAAGAGGCTAAAAGATGACAAGGAGATAAGAGTTAGGTTAATGGTGGCTACTAGCTCTACTAGTTGGGATGATGATGATATGGTTGCCACAAACTTTTGAATCAATAAAGAGAAATAGATGTATATTATCATGTCCATCATGTGGCAAGAATAACTCACCATTTTGTGTTTGATGCTTTCAGCATTAGCCTTAGCTAGTTAAATTAATCAGCTTGTACGTTTATCGATTTTTCTTGATTAATTGAAAAAATTATTTAGTTAACAGAGAATGTGCTTTCATAGGGAGTTGTACATGTGTTGTGCCTATTGGAGTTGAGCCCTTCCCCATATGCACCCTTGATGAATATAAACATCACTCTTATTCTGGCATATATGTTAAATGTCAAATTTTTCTTAAATATTACGAAAGTGACTTATTTTATAATCTTTATACAAAGTTTGAGCAATTTTTAACTACAAATTGTTAAAAGGAAATTCACACCATCTTTCAATATATATAATTTTATAAAACAAAAAAAATTAAAACTAATGAATTGATTATTATTTTTTATTATAAGCTTTTACATATTATAATATCTACACCATTTTGGCTCAAGGGGCAATAAGATGTATATCACGTACTATAATTATCTTTACAATTTTATATGTGATCTTCAAAGGTGTCACCCTCTATATTGTGTTATATTACTAAGAAAATAAAAAGTTTATAAAAAAAAAAATTAGTAAAAGAATCATCACTTTTGCCAAAAAAGGTCTACATATCACTCTTTGATATGTTTACATATGAATAGGCAGTTAATAAAACTGACTTTATGAAAGTTTCTTGGATGCATGTTACTCTTCGTTTCTTTCGAGACGATCGCTATCGAAAATAATTTTTTTATTTTATAAAAATAATTAGAGATAATATATGTGTGTGTGAGATTATCTTTGTCATTTTTAAATTTATTTGTAAAAGATTACATTGGTTAGTGATTTTTGCTTGTGCATTTTTATGATGAAGGAAAAAAACTCGTGATATTCGATGTTTACGTAAATCGATAAATAAGAGCAGAATATTGAGAACATGTTAAACTTGTCAGTTAGACACTCGAACTATGACATTTTTCGGTCAAGTACCTAAACACACGTAATGAAGTGTTTCTATTAGACACTTCCGAACTCAAAATTTGAAAAAGCTGAGCTTATGCATGCACGTATTCTTGGTAATTACGTAGATAAGTTAGCTTATTTAAAATATATCACTTTATTTAGTTACACGCATTAGTATCAATAAATTGTAAAACCTTAATTTGTTCCAATTGAAACTAATGCGTGTAATTAAAAATAACATATTTTTTTTATTTTTTTTATTTTTTTTATTTTTTTTATCATAATTTAAATATAAGTTGAAATTGTGCAATAGAAATAATACTTTTGCCTCTTTTTGGCGACCTATTAATGTCTTTTACAAGTTTACATATGAATAGTACATATATATATATATATATTTAAAATTTAGCAAAACTCTTAACAAAAAGACAACACGAGTGAATGATGAACAACCAAATGTACTAATAAAGTTGGTTTCTCAAGATTCATGTGAGAATTTGATGCACTAATTTAATTGGATTTTACTTTATAGGTGTATTCAACAATTCGAATTCCCGACTTAGATAAAATCACGAAGAGATTTCTTTTTTCCTCCATTAGAAATATTAGGAATAAAATTACTTAAATATGTGTTAATGAAAAATAATAAATATATTGTGAAATTATTTAAGATGCGCATGAGCTAATGACCCGAATACGAACACATCATCATGTTAACATATCTTGATTTCTTTTTTAAGATAAAGGAAATAACAAAAACAGAAAAATGGAAAAAGAATAACCAAATAAAGAAAAAGAAGAAACATAAAAAATATAAAAAAACTAAAAAAAATAAAAAATATGAAGAAATTTCATAAATACCCATAGTTTAAAGCGTATTATGAAACATAGCTATATATTGCGTGTTTACAAAACATTGTTACATGGTGTGCATATTTGTATCATCGAAAGAATTATATCGGACGCGGATGTGGATTTGTATCGTCTTATTTATATCGATCCGAACGCGCAAAAGGATTATATCAACACTAATAAATTTATGATTCGTAAATGCAATAGCTACGTTTATAAATACCGTATAAATGCTTGTCCGCCACGCCTATTTTCCTATTCGGATTTTCCTATTTGGATTGATCCACACAAAACCCGAAGCAAAGCATTTAACAAAAACCCGAGCAGGCCCATATTCCGATCATGCATGGACCTACTTAACTCAACCAAGGTCAGATCCAAAATCAATTATCCAAATAAATACTAAATATTTTAATGAGAAATCTTTTTTTTTTTTTTTTTTTGAAGACTTAGGGGTAAAAAGAGTAAAAGTCATTCTTATAGATATTCTTAATTAATTAGTGGTTAATTGAAGTGTAATCAAAATTCTAAAGATTTATTTATTTAATTAATGTCACAAATAGTTCCATATATGCATATAAATAGATCCAATTTGTTATTAAAAAAATAGTTTCTTCTTTTCTAAAAAATGTGTCATTTCTATTAAAAATAATATTCATTTTCTTTCTCTTCATAAATAGATCCAATTTTGTTATTAAAAAAAAATAGTTTCTTCTTTTCTAAAAAAATGTGTCATTTTCTATTAAAAATAATATTCATTTTCTTTCTCTTCTCTTTTCATCAAACAGAAGCAACTATTTTTCGTCCAAAATTTTTAGTCGCGATATTTAATTCTCTACCAAATAATAAAATTCCGTTAACACTCCATTGTCAGTCTAACGAGGACGATCTTGGATATCATAATCTTACTGTTGGTCAAACTTTTAATTTCACGTTTCGTGAGAATTTCTTTTGGAGAACTCTTTTCTATTGTCATTTTTGGTGGCATCCAAAAGAAATTGGTTTTGATGTGTTCAATAAAGGGCAAAAATGTATTAGAAAAGGACCAGTTTATAGTCATAATTGCATATGGATCGCAAAATTAGATGGTTTTTATTTGAATGGATTTAAAATACATGATTGGTAGTCTTCGCATCAGAATAATATG
>JACEIK010005054.1:57350-98416 GCA_018107945.1 Datura stramonium | reverse complement strand
CTATTCTAGCAAGGAAAAGATTTTGATAGGAGTTGTAGAGTATATAATTGTAAGGATTATGTGTGAGAAAATCAAAATGGTATGGTTTGTGCTTACGAATTCAATCATGGATGTTGATAAAGAGCAGGAAAAATGAAGTGACGGAAAAAAACCCAGTTCCTATTAGTCCATCAAAAATTTTATTGAATGGATGAAACAAGAGAGTGATCACAAGAACCTACCTTGGTGTTTCGTTGGGATAAAGAAGTTGGGTTCAGGGAGCAACAAACTGATTATCCAGAAGATCAGTGAGTGAAAAAGACAAGGAAGAAGAAATTGAAGAATATCATTGCTTTCCTTGATGATTTGCTCAGGGAACATTTAAAACCTTTCTTCATTAGCGAGTGAACGTGGTTCCTAGCCACCTTTCGAAAGCCAAAATCAATACTATTCCTGTTTCGTGCAGTGTTACATGCTTATGTAATTATCTATTTGGTTTGGGTCTTTATGGATTGAAAGGATGCATAAGTATATATTATATTGTGTGTGGCTTTGATGAGTTCCCTAGATGGATAACATCATCAGATTTTCATTGGAACTCTTGTGTTGTGTTCATGTTATTGTATCATCTATGGTAATGAGATTGATATTGCTATAGCCTCACATCTAACCTACTAAATGTTGTGCTTTTCGATGATGTCAAAAAGGGGGTGATTTGAGTGTATTTGATTTGATTCTAAAATTGAATCACTCTGATGATCACTGATGAAGAAAAAACCTGGTTCCTAGACTACTTATACATGAGACATTTGCTAAAAGAACCAAGTCCTCGTGCAGAGTTATGATTGAACATGGTCCATGTGCAAGAAACATATGGTCTGGCCAGGTTCATATAACTAGCCACCTACTGGTTTGTGATGAATGCAAGGTTTGTCCCATGAAAGACTTGGGTAAAAGTTCAAATCTTACTAAGTCATGATGTCAACATGAAGCTGGTTCTTAGGGGGAAGATTGCACCGGAGTGCACATGCAGCTACAATGATTGAGTTAAGTTTGGTTATTGGTTTGTGTCATCATCAAAAGGGACAAACCGTTAAGCTAAAAACCATGAACTTGAGAGCTATGTACTAAGCTAACAATGTGAAGTTTTGATGATTACAGATGATTAGTAAAACATAGCAAACATATGTTAGAATTAGATATCATACATGTGTCAAATAAGGACGGGTAATGATTATGACAATGAACTATTAGAGAACCAGTTCTTCCCATGTCCACTACGAGACATGCTATCAAGAGTACACAATGAGGAGTGAAGGAACCAAGGGAAGAAGACAGTTGATTGAGAGTGAAGCAAATTCCAGATGCATTGAAGGATTCCTTGAGGAATTAGGATTACAGCTAATCCATTGAAGCAAGGAACAAGAAGCAATATAGATATATTACCATTTGCACACAAGGAAGAAACTTTGGAAATAAGAGAAGGCCGATGCGTGAAAGACACATGAAAATAAGTCAAATTTGGATTAGGATTTTGGATTTGTGAAATAATCCATGTTGAATTGGGAGAACAAAAAGCGGTCATCTACTTCTATATAAAGCGTCTCATTGAGATCCATTGAAGACATCCACACATAGAGACGAGAGCATACAAAGAGAGAATAAGAACGAGGTCTTATCACAAAGTTTCTTCAGCTTGGGAGAGTCAATTGGCAACTACAAAAGAACCTATTTCTATCCAGATTTATTATTATAGTTCTTGTTGTCCAGTTTGATTCGTTGAGCTTAACTTGTAACGTTTATATTCCTAGTGATTTGTATTAGGTGGTGTTTTGAGTTGTAAGGGCTTCCTTGACTGGGTTGAGTTTTGAAAGAAGTGAGCTACAATTAGGGAGAATTGCAGAGGGGGAAAGGTAGTTTAGTGGTTAGTCCCTTTGTTATTATAGAGTTCTAACCTAAAAAATGATTCAAATTTAGTGGTAATTTGAGAGAGAAATCCTACTAGGTAGGTCGTGGTATATTGCTATTAGGAGAGGAGTTTTTTCACGTAAAAATCCTTGTGTTGATTATTTTAATTCCACATTTACCCTTTGCATAGTTGCTGAAGAACCAGTGTATAGGTGATGGTATAAAATAGCACTAGATTTTTCACGAGAATCTTTCAGTTAGAGCTGTTGTACTTGTATGGTGTTTGGATATTACATGGGCACATTCTGATTCAAAAAGTAGGTTCATTTATTTATGAAGTGTAAAATGCCAGAGAATGAGACTAATGGAAAGGCTTCAGTATTAGTGTGCCGTTTTGATCTTAGGTCTAGCATTCTGGTTTCGTCGTTTGTATAGTTTCTGAAAATCTAAAACTTATGCTCCAAAAATCAGTTAATCCAAATCTGTTTCAACTCTTGGTGAAATCAACCCTATTGAAGTTTTCTAGATCCATTTACACCAAATCTGGAACTGGAAGGTGTTCTCCGACAGCTTAAATTAAATATCTCCATTTTCATATTACTAATACTGATTTTACCTTGTTTACTTTTTCCAGGATATGGTGTTTTGCAAGTCTATCCTGAATGAGTATGCTGCTAAAATGAACCTGGAGAAACCTACTTATCAGACAGTTCAATCTGCAGGATTGCTTCCCGCTTTCAAATCTACATCGGTCTTCAATGGTATTCAATATACGGGAGAAACCGGGAAAAACAAGAAAGAAGCTGAACAGCTGGCAGCTCGAGCAGCTGTTATGTCCATCCTAGGTCAACCACCTTCTCCCAAAAACCCTTCTGGAAAAGGAAGGGGATCTCAATATGTAATCTTTTAAGTATTTACTAGTAACGAAGTGTTAACTTTTCATCATTTATTTTGCAGACAATGGTTCTGGCACTGTGATGTTTGAGATCATCAAGTCTAAACGCAAGCTTTATGCTGCACTAGATAAAGTTCAGGATAAAACTGATTTTAATGCTGGCTTCATGCCAATGGAACTTAGTTATCCAGTTAATGTGGATAAAAGGAAAAAAGTAGAAATTATCCAAGGTGCTGGAGACCGGATTAGTACGGGACTTTTTGCATATAGTTTGGGACAACCTAGTGATGTTCAGGCACCAAATCAGCTTCATGATTTTAAAAGACCAAAATTAGGATCTTCATCAGTGGAGGTATCCCCTCCCATAGTATTTGTGCCCCCTGTTCTGGATCCATCTTTGATTTGCTCAACTTCCAGAAAGAAACGGCGAAACAAGAAAAAGACAAAGAAAAATGTGCAAGTCGGCCCACAGTAAGTTTTCTAACTTGTTAGAATGTATCTATATGTGTTATACATGTCTAGGTAATTGTATAGTAAGTAAACCTAGAATGCTTTTAAAGGTTGTGCCATAGTTAGGTTTGCTATTATTTAGGAAACTTTTTTGTTTCATGGAACTAAAGTCCTGTATAAGATGTTCGTTCTACATTCACAACCAATTAAATAAGTGCGTTGTTCATCTGTTTGCCGTCCAGTATTACATTCTCCCATGTTGTTACAGTTTCTTCTCAGCTCTAGCAAATTGGTTTCTGGTCAAATATACCTTATCAAGTCACAAGTCTATTAGTAGACCATATTATAAATGTCTTGTCGAGATGGACACTATAGTAAAAATCCTGTCCTCAAAGTTTTGCAAAAACACAATAGTGCATTTGTTCCTCGCGGCTCCTGCACTCTCAATCATTTGTTGTTTGATGTAATGAGTTAATATCAACTAATTTGTCAAGTTAGCTGTGCCAGCTGACCTATTTAGCAGTCTACATCAAGTTAGTAATTATCTCAGCTAACCTTCCTTATTGGTTGTCCATGTTAGCTGCGACACATCAAATCAGCATATTGTTCATGCAGCAGTACTCACCACACATTCTAGTACTTAGTGCTCAAGCATGTAATTGTGTCTTCTATAATAATATTGCTAGTATCCGGAACATATGGTACCTGGTTCCAGAATCCAATATATGTATGACAAGTTTAGAACATAATTTTATATATATATNATATATATATATATTCTGTTAACGATGTCAAAAAAATTATATTTTTTCTAACGATGGTGTCTAGACTAGCTTGCACGCACTTATGCTATTCCACCGGGTACTTGCTACCTTGCGGGGAACATACTCAGTGTTTTGCTTTTTGTCTTCAAGAGAACCTAGCGTGATCAGTAACGATTTAAACTGTAGCAGGAACTACAATATTTGGAACGCGAGAGATCTCTATCAACTGATTTATCTCTGAGACTAGTTCACTTTCTCCATCTCTAACTGCACACTGCTTATACTTCCTAATAATATATATCTGACTCCTAGATAGCAACCATATTATGAGTTTTTCTGTAATGATAATTCTACCACCTCATTTATTTTAGGAACCCAAGTATCCATCAAGTCGTCTTCGTATTCATAATCACCACATGTTTTTTACTTGCAGCTCTCTGTTTGGTTTCATTTGCTTAATCAACAGATCCTCTTATGTATGCAGGGTGCCTGCTGCTACGTTGCCATTGGCTCAAGTTCCTCCCTGCTCGGTAGCACAGTGAGCTTTTTAGGCAATCATTTTTGGCAGAGGTAAAGGAACATAATGAACCTTCTTTAATTCTGTTAAAACCATGAAAGGCCAATTATGTTAGCTGTGATTAATTCATCTGTTGGAATATGTGGCAGGTTTCCAGTTTTGTTGCATTTGCAGGAAAGCAGCCCTCCTATGTCTGTTACCACAACAAGGCATAAATGTATGTAATCATATGTTAAATTATTGCTCCTTGTAGTAACTTGGTACAGACAGTTTCCTCCTTGTTAAAGACATGCAACTTTTGCTGTAGTTGTGATAGTTTTTTTGTGGTTTGGTGTACTCTTGTGACTTCCCAATTCTTCTTACACTCTTGTGACTTTCCAATTTTTGGTATACTTTTTACTTCCTATGACGTTTTCTTGCATTGTTGGCTCTGATGCTAATTGATAATAAGTGAAATGGATTTTACAAATGCAAGAAAGTAACTGGCTTAGGAGAGTGGAGACTATTTAGAAAATGTGCTTGTACTGAAACGGACTTTGGGCTTAACTCAGACCTCAAAAGCTACTTCATGACATGAGGTTGAGGATTATTCAAGACCATGTAAGTAGATCAAGCACAACAGACGCGTGAACGACACAATAAACATTTTAAATTACTCCCTCCGTTTCATACTAATTATCACATTTTTCTTTTACATATTTTTTTAAAAAATTATGAATAATTTTTTTTACTACTTTATTCTTTTCTCTTTTCAATAAATTGCACTTTATTGAAGAAAAAAATTAAACTAATTTTATTTTTAAAATATTTAAAAATATACAACAAAACAAAAACAAACAATAATAATTAAAATAACAAAACAAAAATTAAAAAAGAAAAAATTAAAAATATTTTTATTTTTAAAATATTTAGTATTAAGGATAAGAAATTATATATTTATTATTTGCATATTTAATTTAAATATAAAACCTATATATTTACTTTCTATTCCATAAATTAGATCACCTAAAAGACATTAGATTTACCATGCGAATAAACTATATCATAAACCTATCTATATATCCAATGTCAAAGTAGTTTCTCCGGCGTAAAATCTTGTATGTAAAATAAAATTTCTCCATAAATTAAAAAATATTTAAAAAGAGTTAAAAAATTATTTCTCTTCAAAATCATAATTATTACTAATTTAACATAAATGAGGTTCAACCATGTAGGTGTGAAGCAAGATATTCAGGCAGAGTGACCAAATATGTTTAAAAGCCCAAAGAAAAAGGACCGAATCGTAATCAGCATAGGGTCCTTCGCACGAATGCGTCTCTTTGGGTAATTTTTAATTTTTAATATTTAATTATAATGTTATATTTTTTCAAAATAATTAAAAATATTTCAGACATAAAACAAACGCAATATAATAAATTTCAGTAAGACACAAAGGCATAACTTATATCTTAAAAGACATAATTTATTTCTATATTTTTATCTTATATCAGATAAGATAAGAATTTTCTAAAATTAATAACTAGTCCAATATATATATAAAGGAAATTCTAGAAATTTTTTAAAAATATAAAAACAGAAAAAAGAATATTAAGTTATAAAATTTTCAAATTTAAAAAAATTAAAATTAAAATCACCTCTTCGAAATAAAATAATTTTGCGCACGAGACTTGATCAGCATATTCCCAATAAACCAACCTTCTTTCCCAAATTAGTACATCTATTCATTTATCGCATACAGTTCTTCATCATGTGGGAATGATATGACACGAATTGAATATGGCAGAAAATTAAAATACGTTCGAGTATATTAAATTTAGATTTTTAAAGCTATATTTTTATTAATTTCAATTTATAATGACTAGGTAATATATAGGGTATTTTATATTTAAATACAAATAAAATAAAAAAATTAAAAAAATTAAAAAAATTAAAAAAATTAAAAAAATTAAAAAAATTAAAAAAATTAAAAAAATTATGCTAGAATTAACACATAATCTTTCATATCTCTCTCTTTCTCTCTCCTCTTTTTTTTCTCTCTCACTCTTCCTTCTTTGTATACTTATTTTCACCTCTCCTTATTTGTATTTTCACCCTTTTCTATTAATATTTTTATTTTTTTTATTTTTTTTATTTTTTTTATTTTTTTTATTTTTTTTATTTTTTTTATTTTTTTTATTTTTTTTATTTTTTTTAGTTTTTTTATATTTTTTAAGATGTTAGACGACTGTATTTATTATATTATTACATGTATTTTTAGGTTGTATCTATTTGCTCTAATTTAATTTATATTCTGTTCAATTTATATTAATTGTACTCGTAATATAGTAAATTCAAGAAATAACACAAAAAAATAGAGGAAGAGAGAGAAGGAGAAAAAGAGGGACAGAGGGGGGAGGGGGATAGGGGATAGAGAGAAAAGTTGATAAATTGGAGATTAAGAGATTTTTGTAATATTTGCTATTAAATAATAATTTAAAAAAAATCAAAAATTTAAAATATAACTTATAAATTATAAATATTTGATACTATATATAGCTACATATAGTAAATATTATTGTATGATTGCTATTTTATGTTATTTATCCTTAAATTAATCCGTCTTCATATATGCTGTTAATTATCCGTTTATATATTTGTTAAACTAACATATTTCCTGCTGTAATCTATATATATTTTATCTCGAAGTTAAACTTAATAATCAAACACCAGTTTCATTCTAATGATGTCTCTGTCCATGTGCTGGCACAGTGACAATGTAGCAGTAGCCCATGTTAAAAGAGCAGGATTAAAGGGATCCAGACTTAATCAAATTCATTAAATATTAGCCAAAGGATAATCTAATCTCAGTTAAGTAATTTATTGAGGCTTAATTAGCTGTCTATTACAAAAGGATATTTTTAACATACATATTATCTGCCCCAGATAAGATGTATTCAGGAGCTCAAATGAACCTGGGCTTGTAACTATTCTAAAAGGTGGTACCACATGATGTAAGTACAATATATACTACATATAGTACTATGCTTTAATATTAAACACAAATTTTCTTTGATATTTATTTATTTTAGCAAATTAATATTTTTTATTTTTAATCAACCTATTATATTATTAAATAATTATATATATAATTTTGTTTTTGAATTTTTAAATTTAAAGCAAAAAACCAATCAAATAATTAAGCGAAGGATAAAATAAATTATTAATAAAAAAATTTCTAAAAGAAGTGTCAAATCAATATAAATCAAGTAAAATGAAACAAATGAGTACTACACTAAGTACTATCTCCATTCCTTTACTTGTTAGGATAAGATTTATAAATTATTTAATAAAAAGTTAATAAAAATTATAATTTAATTAAAAAAACAAAAAAAACATGTAATTTAATTGAAATTTTTTAAAAATATATAACGAAAGGCAAATATCATTTATTAGACTCAATTATGTTTAATCATGTTTTAAAATAATAATATAACTAGTTTTTTTAAATTTAATTAAAATTAATAATTATTTTAAAATATTTATTTTTAATATATATAACAACTAAAAAGAAATCGAAAAATACGTATAGTCAATAGGATATTGCTGCCTAAATTAAATGCGCGGAAAGTAAAATAAAACAAAATCTCCATGAGACAAGGAATTGTGTTCATCTCCCAATGCCAGCTTTGATTTTCACATTCCCCATTTCGTGTTGTCTGTGACAAAAACACACAAACATGTGGATGACTATCTTCATCGGGTTTGACAAATATAATTTTAAAACTTGTTTAATTTATTCATATAGTGATGTAATATATTACAAACTTGCTCCATAATAAAGAAGAATTAACCAAGCTTATATAAGAAATTTAGAATTATCTTATTTCATTGATGATTTAACATTTCGTCTCACACATAGAACTAGATATCTGATATATGAATAATTTAAATTAGAAGTCCGAAATTGATAAATCATAAATTGAGATGGTCTAACTCTGATACTCTATAAAGAAATAAATTTTAGACTAACTTCAAAAGCTAATTCATGAGAACAGAATTGTTCAAATCCATATAAAGAGTTCATAATTCCTCCATCCCATTGATGTGGGACTTAATGTTCCTACACATTAATTTCTTGAGAAATATCAATTTTACGCACTTGTGATTTACTCCCTTCGTCATTGTTACTCGTTCGTAATGATTTTTGCACACCCTTTTTAATAAATAATAATAAATAAAGTGGATATTTTATCATGACATCCATATTATTTGACGTATAGCCTGTAATGAATTTGAAAAAGATTTAGAGTGAGTAGTTAATATTAAGAGTAAACAAAAAGAAAAAAAGCACTTCTTTCTCTCTTTTTTTTTTTTTAAATTTTTCGTCCGATATTCGATATCCGTATTTGAAGTCCAACTAATTCAAACTCACATTAAATAAGCCCATTTGAAGTAACGCTCTCTATCAAACTTTTCTTATACCCAGTTTTCTCGAAGTCGAGTTCCTTAATTAAAAGAGGAACAACCTCATTTAGTGTATCACATCTGATGATGGATCTTTTCTTTCACCTTGGAGTAAAATTTTATTTTTAATATAATAGATGGATAAAAGTGGAGAGAGTAATAGTTAGTTATATCAGTTAGTAGTTTGTCGAGTCCGAATGCAAAGAAAAGGCTACTATATTAGAAAGAATAACGTGTTCTGTTTCTTTCTATATTCTCAGAAATGAAAAATATAATTAACATTATACAATCTGATTAAATTGTCCTTATTTACTTTTTAATTTTAATTTGATATTATTTTATTCTCACTATATTAATCTCTCTCCATATCTATTGATCAGTAAAGCTAAAGATAAATAATTAAATTGTATATTCTAATTTTTAAAAATAATTATTTTGAACCAGCTATATTTAAAAAGCACGATAACTAAAATGAATAGGAGGAATTACATAACCAATTAATTAAATGCGTCAAGATAAGTAGTACTACAACTTACTATTTATAGTAGTTTTAAGGAGAGGTTAGAAGTAGAACAAAGAGTGCCACTGCTAGTCAACAAATGGAAGTTATGTCCAATACTATTAATTAAGGCAAAACGTACTCTCTTTAATTTCCAAAGCAAGCCAATTATTGGAAAGAAATTCCATGCAACCACTTGATGATTTGAATATTGATCGTCAACTGGGGATGCTGCATACTATTGACAATAAGACAACTTGACTGATCCAAATTGTACAGATATTTATCCTGAAAGTGTGTATAAAAAATCTAATTTAGAGATTAATGTAAAGCTTATTGTTGGTAATAAATTTTAAAGCAGTGGAAAATAATTTACAATCACAAATAAAATATGAAAAAATAGAGATTTTATTGATGAGTATTTGTAAGTACAACTTTGTTTATCCCTTGATTTTTCTCTCCTAAATATTCTTTATGATTCGAGGATTGTTAATTAGTAGCGTACTTTTAGAATGTAGGATGAATTGGACCTCGTCGTGATATATTTGATCAACGTGTAGGCTTTGAGAAATACAATATTTAACTTGATCTCTTTTTCATATCCCATAAATTTATCAAATATTTGATACGTCTTTTTAAGAAAATATATTACCCTTAACATAGGTGTAAGATATTATTTATACTAAAAAAAGACCTTCAAATCTTAATAGAAATTAAACTCGTCTAATATCTTACAAAATTTCAATGTCCACATTTATCATATATACTTGTGACATGCACTCACGATAACACGGTAGATTTCATTTGTTTCGAACTCAGCGTAAAAGAAGATCAATATTATTACTTTTATTTAAAAACTAATTTATATATATATACTAATACTATACAATAACTTTTACGCTATCAGATTCACTTAAAAGATAAATATAAATTATAATCGAGTATAATACAAAGTTTTCTGAATACAACATGTTAAAACGTTAAAGACATAATTAAATAATAAAAAATATTCTTCCTAATAACTGATGATCATAATACACTTTTTTCAATATGGTAGTAGAGCATACAGAAATTTTGTATTCGAACCCTACTATAATTACCCATTATTAAAAAACAGTGATCAGATCAAAGAATTCCAAGTGAATCTGTCATCATGTTAAGTATATCTCAATCAAACACACACACACGAAAAAAAAATCTTAAAAGAATTTCCAAACCAATCTAGGCTGAGAATTACATAGTGGCATAGCTTAGTTGCACATCTTCACATGGAATGTAATATATAATTTAAAAACTGAAAGATCCACGTGCTCTAGCTAAGCTTTGGCTTCTCAACTTTGAATAAGGAAAGTTGGCAGGAAATAACCCTTCAAGGAAAAAAAAAAACAAAGTCCATTTTCCAGAAATTCATACTATAATGTATTATTAATTGGGAATCTAAGACGTGGGTTTTATGAAAGAAAACGCCGAAGGTCTTGCTGATTTCTCCTTTTTATTTTTTTCCTACTCATTTTCTGCCAGCTAATTAATTAGTAGTATCAATCTCAAAAATATTTTAATGAATACTATATTGCAATCTATATAAATACTCTAGTATCTTATAGTCTCACAGTAGTTGTTCCAATAAAGACAATTGGACCTTTTCACAGAACAAACAAAACAAAAAATTTAGATATATTCTTCTTTTTCTTTTTGGTATGTCTATGGCACTAGCCAAAGATCGTTAGTTATGAGCGACACAAAAATGGGCTTGGTTGACAATTACGATCAATATTATGATCATGCGGAATTTGGGATGAATGATCATTCTTCCCCAGAGTTATACGGGATCAATGAAGAACCTCCAAAGTCAATTTTTGAAGAATGTGAAAATTCAGAAAAAATTACAAGTCCAAAAATAGGCAAGAATTTTGGTTTAAGCAGTTGTAATTCTTCACTGTCTAGCCCCAGCAGTTCAAATTCCAATGGTCATTCTGTTATTAACTTCAAAGGTGGGTATGGTAATTTTATACATTCAGCAAATGGATCTTTATTGAGTTTCGAGCAAAGTGAAAGATTTTGCCCAAATCCAAGAGTGATGAGTAGTGGTGGCAATCAAGTGGAATGCTCTGTTTGGGAAGATAATAATTTGCAGTACCAGATATCTCTCTCTTACTCCTAAGGGAAGTAGCAACACTAGTCCTCGAGTCATTAATGATAATTCCAATAGTAATGGAATACCATTTGGATGGCTAACTGAAGTTAATGCCAGCACCGCTACTCATGTTGAGGAATCACGCGGTTCAATAAGCTCTTCCTCCGTAATTTCTTACTACTTCTTATTATTTTTCGTGAGTCCTAAAAATAATTTTTTTTAATTTTTATATATGGATGCTAGTGAGATTTGAATTCAAAAATTTAGAAAATATAAAATTAAAAAAACAAAAAAAACATGTAATTTAATTAAAATACAAAAATTAAAAATTTAAATTATAAAATTTTATACTTTTATATTTGTTTGTTGTTTTGTGTTTTTTTATGTTTTTAAAGTATTCAAAATTTTATATATGTTTTTAAAAAGATTTTTTAATATATGTAGACGAATCCAATCGGTCATAAATTCTGATTTAGGTAAAATTCAGTAGTTCAGGGTTCGAACTCATTTATATGTGCGTAAAATAAAGTATAGATACAATTAGATAGTACACTTTTAGAACGCACACTCTCTCTCTCAATTGATCAGAATTCACTTGGTGTAAATTCTGAATTCGCTGCTGAATTATCAATTGTAGTGGGCAATACAGTACATATTGAAGATTTCACTGCCTCGTATCTTATTGTCAACAATTATAGTGCATTATTACTTGATACTATGCAGGAAGAGAGCATGCAAACAAATAAGAAGCAATGCAGTGGGGGTTCAAAGAAGGGGAAACTAAATAATAATTCTATTGCTACAAAGGATCCACAGAGTATTGCAGCCAAGGTTTGCATTAATGCTCCTTTTTTAAGTAGTAATTAATTTATAAAAAAAAGTTCTTGAATTGAGTATTTATTAAGAAGAAAAAGGGAACGTCTGTCAATTTGTAGAATCGTAGAGAACGGATCAGTGAGCGTCTTAAGATACTACAAGAACTTGTTCCCAATGGTTCCAAGGTATGATTAATTACTAATTAATTAAATCATTTTCTGTTTCATTTACTTAATTTTATGGCAGTTGATCACAAT
The DNA here is from genome assembly GCA_018107945.1 of Datura stramonium. Classification (NCBI taxonomy): domain Eukaryota; kingdom Viridiplantae; phylum Streptophyta; class Magnoliopsida; order Solanales; family Solanaceae; genus Datura; species Datura stramonium. Next base: position 85,754 of record JACEIK010005054.1, on the reverse strand, counting down.
CCTTGGCTCATATTAATTTAATTAATGCCCGCAGGTTGATTTGGTCACCATGTTAGAGAAAGCAATCAGTTACGTCAAGTTTCTTCAGTTGCAAGTGAAGGTGACTATTTATAATTTCCTCATGAGTATTTTTGTCTGTTTTTTGTTAACTTCCAATTTTACGCTATCGATAAATGCAATTTGGTCTGTCGTGCTTATTTTATTTTTAGATTACTAATTTCAATTATTGATTGATAAACATAATTATTTTCGAGAGACATACATAATGATATAAAAATAAGCTTACACTGGGATTTAGCATATAAAAGTTAAACTCATGTCATTATGATTATATATAGGTATTGGCAACAGATGAATTTTGGCCGACACAAGGTGGAAAAGCTCCAGATATTTCACAAGTAAAAGAGGCCATTGATGCCATCCTTGCCACTCAACGAGACAGAAACTCAACTTCCAAATGATCATAGTATCTAGCTAAATTACACACGTTCTAGTGATGAAAAAGGGTGTCACAAATAATTGAAGTATCTCATGACTGAAGGTTTCAAAAGGAAATCAAGTTTCCTTTTTGGAGGATTATTGTTAGTAGGAAATATAGAGCCATAGTACTATTTAGAGTCTTTTTTCTTCGATCAGCCATATTAGAATACACAAAAGGTAGGATTGTGCGATCATCTTATTTAGAGTTGAAAAAAAGTTCTTCTTTATTTAGTTTATTTTTTTCTTTGTCATGTTTGCTTTCTCAGTTAAGTGTAATATAGGATTTATTTTATTTTTATAGAATATTATAAACTTGTGAGTTAAATTTCACATTTAAAATAAATTAAAATTCATAAATTTAAAATTTTAATTTTATGATTTCTGATATTGAGAGTAATGAAGAAATTCCTAGGAATAATTAGGAAATAAATTGACTAATTGGGTAAAACCAAGATATACTTGAGTGCATGTCAATGAAGAAGCTAAAAGAGCACCAACCAAAGTACAAATCTTTAATTGAATAGATTAAGGTTTCACTTATATTTATTAAAAATTTTTTATTTTTTCTTTTAATTAGTTAAATATTAAAAATAAATCTAAATCTGGGTGCATATATGCCACCTACTATAATTTTTAGAGAACATAGGAATAGTCCATAATGAAAAAGTACAGATTTTGGCTATATGACTTTGACACCATCACTTTTCATCCGTTGAAAAAATTTAATTGTACCAATAAAACAGAAAACAGACGTAAAAACATAGAAAAGTTCTTTAAAAAAAAAAATTATTAATGATATTGAAGAATGTGCAGACATTATTGTTAATAAAAAGTGATTTGGCTAATTCCGAATAATAAACAAATTGCAAATAACCACATAATCAATCCTTCTAACAGAAGTTGTTAATTGCAATTCTTCATTATTCTAGTGAAATTTATCCATCCCATCTAAACCTATCACCACTGATTATATTATATTTGAAAATGACCTTTTAAACCCTTAATTTCAACTAAAAATTACTATTGAAAAAGTGGAATCAAGATATGTAATCTAGATAAAATTTTGGAATCTTACCGAGGAAAAATTTGATTGACTGTTTCATAGTTGGAGAAAGATGTGTGGGAAGTGGTCAAATTATTTTTGCTGAAAGAGATGAGGTGATACAGGGAGGGGGAAAAAGCATGTATTCTAAAGGTCTGAATATATAATGTTAAATCTTGATTGCTGAAATTTGATTCATTAAGATAATTTTAAAGAAAAAGAAGAAAAAAATACACTTAATGAACTAAGAATGAGGCTTAAGTAGTCAAATCCAACATCAGAAGATTCAAGTTATACATAAACAAATAATATAAACATAGTTACAATCAATTCTCTAAGTTTCTAAATTGATCATAATAAGAATTCATATGTAATCATCAACAAAAAGAAGAAAGAAAGAGATAGATCCGAATCAGTTACTTATTAATGCTGCACATATATTTTTAATTTCTAAAATGGAGGTGCTATATATGAGCAAACAAAGTGAGACAAGAAATGGCATGTGTGGCTTTAAATAAGGTTCACATGGCCGGTTGATCACATGTCAATCCCACCAAAAGTGGTAAACACATTCCCAACGATATATGTATATGTTTCGAACTCCAAATTAAATGAATGGAACTGTAAAATAACATCATAGAAAAATCAACTTCTTTTATGCAATTGATTTACTTGTCTCAAATCAAGATTCTTCAAATTTAAAAGAACTGCATCAGCTCAGCCTGTAATATTGAAATTTTACAAACACTGCATGAAACGTCATATCAAAATAATTATAGCACGTGGAATCAGTTGATTTTTGCCTTTTCTCATGCCAGCCACCACTACCCTGATCCATATTATTCTTACAGTTAGTGTAGTCATGTTTCATGCCGCTTCATCATTCAACACACAAATTGTGATCGGATCTAGAGAGAAAGAAGCCAAGAAATCACATTAATTATATTGTTCAAAAAGATTTTTGTCATTTCAAAGTTAACATATATAAAGTACGGAGAACTCATATATTTGTGTAGCGCAGCCGTCAGTAGTGTGTTGCCTTGCTTTTCTGCTTCCACAGAGATGTAGTATTGCTTCTATAATTGTTTGTCCTCCGATTTCAGTTACTGTTATTTTTTATATCTCACTAGTGTATTGTTGTGTGTAGTTTCGCATTGTTACTATTGCTGTTTTTTTTAGCCGAGAGTCTATTGGAAACAGTCTCTCAGACCTTTGAAGGGTAAGGTCTGCGTATACTATATTCTCCCTAGACCTCACTTTGTGGGATTACACTAAGTTGTTGTGTCGTTATTGTGTGTATAGGGATAAGGGTGTTCATTTGAATCTCCTTGACTGAAAATTGCTGAAAATGAAAAAAGCTACAACATCGATAGCAAAGAGATGAGTACCTTTATATGGACTTAAACAATCCTCCTCAAGTCAGCTTCTGGAGTTGAGTTAGACCCAAAATTCATTTATTTACATGGTATCAGAATAGGACCATCTCACCCGATGTTGGGGTCTAAATTAAAATAGCCCACGCACAAATGTCTAACCCTAGGCGTGAGGTGGGGTGTTGAAGAATTGAAAAAGATTTACACGATAGTTAAAGAGATGGATGAACTCTTTATATAGACTTAGGCGATCTTCCATCACAAGATGGCTTTTGAGGATGAGTTAGATCCAAGATCTATTTCTTAACAAAATTACAATATATATAAGATATCACTTAAAATTTTTTTATATATATATATATAATAGATGTTAAAACTCCTTTTTAACTTTCTCATATTTTTTAATCCCTTAATGACCGCCACTATATATGTATTGACTGATGGACTTGCTAAGATGAGCATAATGTACAATATGGAGAAAGAAGAAATTTTGTTTCTTTTTTGGTAGGCCACACCCCATGAACTGAACTATGCATGTTGTACTAGACTTAAAAGAGACAAATTTCACTAAAAATGTCGTCCCTAGTTGTCATAAGATAATATATAAAAAGAATTAATGATATACTTAATATCCTCTAACTTCTATTCCACACTGATAAATAGGTACTTTGTGAGGGATAATTTGGAATTAAGAGTAGCTGTTAAGCATGTTAAAGCACATGATCAGGGAGATTGTACACTCCTGTACTCGTTGTCCTCATCATTATTAGAGAATGCCAGGTCAGGGTTAATTTTTTAATTTTAAAAATGTTCAATTAATATTCAAGTGTTTAAATATTAAAAGAGATTCCATAACTTTGATTCCTAAATCAGTTTTTTTTGTATTTTGGAATTTTTTAAAAATAAAAATTAACAGCTTTTTTCAATATTATTTACTTCTTTCCTTATTAAATATTTTTTAGAATTGAACAGTATTAAAAAGGCTTACTTCTTCAAATTAAGGATATAATTGAAAATAATTATCAACTTTAATTTTAAATATTTCTAAAGTGACAATGAATAAATTTTTTTGAGCTAGTGCGATAATTAAAATGAGACTCGAGGGAGAATTTGTATACCACGCTTAATCAAAGTAATTTATTACTTTCTCCATTTTTACTTGTTGAGTATTCAGTTCTACACTTTCTCAGGAGTACTCCTAAATAATAGAATTGATGACAAATTTCATTTCACCTTTTGAATATTTATATTCAATATTTTGAGAAATGGATTGAAAAATGATAATAATTAATAATAAAGATAAATTAGAAATTAAGTGATAAATTATTTCTCGTCTTTTTTAAAAATTGAATAAACAAAAAAAATAACATCTACTTTTAATATAATAAATACGTAGAAATCAACGGGAAGTAATATCTTATACTATTGCGATCAATTTAAATATAGGATAAATATTGAAGTACGATCTCAATGATTGAAGAAATTAATGGAGGATGAATACATATATAGTATAAAGAGAGAGACGAAGCAAGTCAAATAGTATTTAAATGGAATTATTATATATCTTCATTTTAGGGGTCTATTAAGGCATGTCCAAGTTGGGGATGAACGTGAGGAACAGATAGGTATGGGCAACTAATTAAACAGACTTAAAAAGCTGGATTTCAAACTCATTGCACAGATTCAGTATTACTGTGCAGATAGTAGTACATGTGTGTATGTAGGTTTGAGTTTTAATTTAAAGCTTTTGTTTAAGATAACGGTGATTTTTTGAGAAAGTTATTTTCTGAAAAAATGAAAATAACTAATAAGATGGATGATATTTTTATATGTACTTGAATAATTCTCATCTTGTGATTTGAGTTAGCTCAAGATCTATTTTCTTTATAAAATAATTTGATAATTAATAAAGAATTTAAAGTCATATATACAAAAAAATTCGTATACCATCACGTCTCTTTTGTAAAATAAAATTTAACAATTAACTATATCCCAGTCATTCCCCGGTAACTAACCCGTTAAACACCACACACACGTTATTAAAGTTATTAATTAAATTATCTTATATCCACTGATAATATAAAAAAATATATTATTAGTGAAATTATTTAACTTATTATAAAATGTCCCACCTACTTAATTCCCTTATTTTCTAAGTTACTAATATTACTGACTTGATAATGTAAAAGGATTACACCATAGGTATGTATAAAGTTATACTCTTTAGATTTCAATTTATGTAGTACGCCTATCTACTCTCTAATTCGTATCAAATAGAGTGTTATCTTTTTATAATTAAAAATATTTAAAACATTTAAAAATATTTTTAATTTTTAATGAAAGTAATTTATAGTCACACAAATAGTTAAATTTCAAAAGTTCTTCTATCTTTCTGAACTTTATGTCAAGTCAAATAATATCACATAAATTCTAATATAACTGACTAGTATTTTAATTCACTTGTTTTTTTTTTTTTTTGGGTATAGTGTATGTTTGAAGAACTAAAGGCAAGATAGGTTGCATGATCTTTAGTACAAATCCCAAAATTGGAGGAACTTGGAATAAACCTACACCTACGTACATACTCAACAACAAAGTTGAGTTTTCCATGTGCCATACATGATAAGTATATATGCTATTAGCTACACATCGTATAGCATGTGTAACAGATTAATCATCAGAGAAATTAACTCGTTAGATCGGTTGGGTTACTTCCAAGGGAGTCATGAAGGGCATGCATTATTTGCGTTGACATCCACTTATACTTGTCGCTGTATAGCTGTAGAATGAAGTCAAAATATCTCTGATTAATTTTCTATTCAAGTATTCCTACACTAGACCCTTCTTTTATTCTTTATATATAACTATATACTGACAATCTCTTAATAAATCCCCTCTTTTTCTCTGTCTTTTATTCATTTTCTTTAATCTCGCACGATCATATTCATATGCCTAATAGTAAGAGTTATTTTCTCCGTTTATTCAATCAGTTTAAACTTTTTATATCACTTAACATAATAATTAATTTGAGTATTTTATCATAATATTCATATTAATTAATGTTTAATCTTAGATCTATGAAATAATTTGAGGATTAAGTAATTGATGCTAAGGAAATATGAAAAAAAAAAAATATATATATATATATATATATTTTATTTTTCTTGATATGCTAAAATAACAAATAAACGGAAAATACATTTTATCAATAACACAAAAATCATGAATTTTCGATTCTTATACCATCATCCAGTGTTGTACTATAAAAATAGCATTTACTAATTATTTTTTGATTTTATTTTATAAAAATAACCATTATCGTGAAGTTTCAAAATTCTTCAAAACAATGATTATTTTTCAATTCGAGATGCTGAAAAAGGGTCATTTATGATTTTTACCATGCTTACTGCAAAAGCTCAACCCAATAGGCCCGTCGAATGTTGGCAAACAAGATGGGCCTCACATCTATTGGGCTTATGGGTGCAGATTCATAGGAATCTAGCTTGTGGGGAGTATCGCAGTCCATGTTCACACAAGTTGCTAATTGACATTGTAATTTAATCCAACTTGCCTTACTTTGCCGAAATAATCTTCAAGTAGTGGCATTGACTATAGACTGACTATCAACGAATAATATAAAAATATATTTCACTCTTTCATTTTGATCGGCTGAAATTATTCTTATATTTGATAATTCTTAAATTAAATTTTTTATTTTATTTTTTTAATAACATATTTTTATAGTCATGAAAATATTACAGCATTTTTAAAGTCATTAATTAATTTTAAAAAATTAAATATGTTAAATATATTTAAAATCTTTCATTCGTTTTAAACTTCCAAATGAATAAAAAATTATCATAAAAAAAATAAAAAAAATAAAAAAAATAAAAAAAATAAAAAAAATAAAAAAAATAAAAAAAATAAAAAAAATAAAAAAAATAAAAAAAATAAAAAAAATAAAAAATATAATACTTTCTCCGTTTATTTTTATTTGTTAAATATTAATTTGGTATATTTCTTATAAAAGCATTTTTTCCGTTTTAAAATAAGTGATATTTTTAGCTTGAGCATACTCCTTAAGACTATTTTTACCTACTTACACTTAATAAATATCTTGAAAAAGATGTAACTCTCTTTAATATTTTCTGATTTTGTAAAACTCTCTCTATTTAAATAAGGGCAAATTAAAAGAACATCATTAATGTCTTCTTGATTATGTAAACACCACTTATTTTGAAATAAAGTTAAGAGGTTAAAACACCACTTATTTTGAAATGCAGAGAGTAGTTAATAGCCACAGTAAATTAAGAACATGTCTTAATTTTTTAAAATAGACATCTATTTTTTATATAATATACAAATAAAAGTAAACAAGAAGAAGAGAAGGAATAAGTTAAAATTAAGTGGCAATAAAAATAATTAAAAATTAAAAATATTTTTAATTATATAATTTAAATGTTTGTTTAAGTATTATTTTTTTTAATATAATAGGAAACTAAAAGTGAAATTTGATTGAAAGTAGCAGCAGTGTTAGAACGTGAAGTAGGGCACTGGTCTCCATAATGGGAATACGTCTAGTCTTTAATCTGATGATAACGACCATTAATCAGCGCTTTTGATTTAATTGCTCAATAAATGCGTCCTGTCAACTCTCAAGCAGATAATTAGGATTTAGGATCCCACATTTGAAAAATATTCAACCATCAACCATTTGAATGATACTATATGGTATTTCATTTCTATCCACCAATCATTTAAAGTAATAATATATCGCACTTAATTTTGATTAAGTGGTAAATGCTGAATTATTCTAGTTACACTTTTTATATTGCAAGAGCTAAGAGGAAATTAGTTAGAGAAAGGTAGAAACTTAGCTTAATGAATAATCACTTGAAACCCAAGAAAGGAATATAATACTTTTTTCCCCTTTTTAAATTTTTTTTTATGAATTAGATGCCTTATACAAAAAGTGTACTCTACGAATACACCACAAACACGTGGCGAATTAGATTTACCCTTTCAACTTATCTACTTCCCACCAATAACAATACGAGTTCAATTACTTGAAACGCATCTAACTTTCTTATAAGTTAGAATCACATTATTCATCCGATTTCAAAATAAATATTAAAATCTTAAAAATATTTTATATATATTTAAAAATATTAATTATAAGCTTTAAAAGTTCCACAAAAATCATGCATATAAATTAAAAATTAGAAATTAAAATAAATAATTTGATACAAAGGACTAATAACCATGACAAAGGGCCTACTTATACAATGTAAGTAGCCAATAATAATATGAGTTCAATCACTTGAACCGCATTAAACAGCTGATAAAAAATTAGCCAAATTGTAGCGCCTACTAATACTTAATCCTCTTAAAGTTCACACTACATCATAATCATTGGGCCATGCAAATACAGTTAATTATGGTTAAACACGTCGTTTAGAAAAATACCAATTACAAGAACAATTGTGCGTTGTTTGTTTAAGCTCAGAATAATTAAATTAATATGTCATTCCCAATATTTACAATATATTTCTTCCTTGTTGAACTCTGAATTTACTTATTCAATGTATCTGCTGATTATGTGTTAACTAATTTTTCCCTCATTCTAATTTGGGACAAAAGTAAATATTTAAGTCAAAAGAAACATAGACAATAGAAAAGTTTAACAAATTTTCACATGTTAACCACCCAGGAAACTGCACAGTGTCAACTTGCGCGACCTCCTTAGCCAATGCCGGTAGTTCCTCCCCCAGCACCTTCCCTGATCCTCCATCTAGGTAAACAAAGGACAGATTTTTATTATTTTTTGGAAATTACACATAAAGGAAAATCAATAAATAAAACATTGGCAAGTCTATGAAAAACAAAAGCATTTTGTACCTGGTGAAGAAGAGCTAGAAGCTAACTGAAGATCTCCTAATTTGGCATCTATATCGTGGAGAAGAGCACCAGTTCGGTCCGAATGGGCAGCGTGGTTGATCAGATAGTTCCGGAGCTGCGTACGAGATCCGAAAGGTTTTGATCGAGGATATGACACTGAGTTCGGAGCTCAGAAAGAAGAGCCGGAGCCTGTTCAAGGTCTTCTTTTGCGTTGAGCTTGGTGTTGAGGAAAGAAACGACCGAGACGGACAGAGATGATGGCGGAGGCAGAGTTCGAATTATCGGGTCCATCCTTGATGCATCCGATCACTGCGTACAAAAAGTCAACTTGCCATGCAAAGTGTGCAGTTAACGTCTTTGAGGAACAAAATTTTCCTTAGAAGGAACCTAACGGTCGCCTCTTCTGGTGGACTCGTTGCCGCTAGCACCTGTACTGTTTGGATCCGGAGTCTTCGACATTTTTAGCTAAAACCCAATAGAGAATTTGCAAGTAGTGAGTACAAATTATTGAAGTGGATTGCAATAGCTTAGTATCACCCAATACAAGTGAACATACGGGAAATAAACTGATATTGAACACTGACGACAGAAGAACAAAGGTTTTCGTTCACCATAAGGTTGTCCTAGGGGTTGTGCTTAACCCGTGACAATGCTTAGCACTTGAAAATAAAATTTAGGCTAGTGCTTAAGCCTAAGACAATGCTTAGCCCTTGAAAATAAAATTTAGGGTAATTTTTAAACCTAGGACAATGCTTAGCCCTTGAAAATTTAGGGTAGTGCTTAACCCTAGGACAATGCTTAGCCCTTTGAAATAAAATTTAGGTAGTATAACCCTAGGACAATGCTTAGTCCTTGAAAGAAAATTCTTAGTGGTAGCGCTTAACCCTAGGAATCAAAGTATTAGTTTCAAATAAACAACGCTCAGCTTCGAATAACTTACTAAGAGGGTAGCGCTAACCCCGTTCGTGGACAAAATTCAAGGAGCTTAACGTTTCAGTTGATAATGAATCCAAATGATATATAGCATGGCCTGTAAATTTGGTACCGTTTCATCCTATGCTCAAAGAAAAAAATCATAAGATTAAATGGAGAAGGCTGATTTTGTGCCTTTATTTGTCCGTTGCTATCTGACCTCATGAGCCGAATGATCGATTGTATGTCACGCCCTTTTTGGGAATCAACTCCTGGATTGATCGGGAGCCTTATGAAATTTTGAGATCCTTCTCAAAATTTCTGCCCCACTACGTAGAAACGCCGATCTATTGAGGTCCTCTCAAAAATTCTGCCCCAGTTGGTACGGAAAAGAGGAAAGGAGATTTTATTAAGATTTAGACCGAACCCCATAAGCGCGCCTACGTATCCCTCTTAAACGGGAATCAGGTCCAACGTAGTTCAGATTACAAGAAATGAAAGGCTGAATAAAGAATCGATCAAGTTGAGGATAGCTTTGGGCACTCCAAGTTTAACTCTGTCGATCACCTTGGCATCAATTAATGCAAGCCAATCCTCGCCTTTCAAAGCTCGACACTCTTCTGTAGGCGTGTCCTCTCAGTCGCAAATTTTATCATGATCTAGCCAAATCGCACATGGGTATCCATCACTATCGCGGGAATTGGAACGATATAATGCAGAACTTTTAATCGCTTCATAAAATGGATTATGGGCTCACCCAAAGGAGTATACTGTATATTAATATAGGCACATTTTCAACTACCTTTAAAAGTTTAATTACTTCTCTTTTGTTGTAATGTTTAAATAAAAAATTGTTCGTGCATCTATATATACAATTAAGAATGGCAATGAAGTCGGGTGGGGTAGGTCGACAAGGTTAAATCTTCCTCGGGTTAAAATTTTGTCTTATTCTGTCCTGTTTAACTATTTATCATTTAATTCAACCAAATTTGTCTCGTCTAGTTCATTTAGCCTCGCCCCTGTTTAGCTCCTATTTACATGTAACTTGCTTTTGTTGCTCGTTGATTCAAATACTTTTTTACTGCTTTTCTTTAGAGAATAACATTTGTTGGAAAACAATGAGCGTGAGACTCAATAAAAGATTTGGAACGCACACTGTAATCACATTTTTCGACCATATGAAAAAAATCATAGCCTAATCGCACCACCTTCTTCAAGCACTTATTTTCCTCATTCTCACTAATCATAGTCATCCTTTTTCTTAAAACTTGTAATAAAGATGGCGATTTTGCACCTGAGAAATTAGTCTGATGACGTGATTTGTTGGAGAGGATATTTAGGGATGGAATTTAAATATTCACTAGAAATTTTATCATATTATTAATCGTAAGCTTTGATAACAAAAGAGGTAAAGTTAGAGAATTATTTTTCGACCATCAACAATAATTTAGTTCCGTTTTTACACTGCTTTCCAAAACATTATTATTGCTTAATCATGGCATGAAAGCAATTTCTTTGTCCGACACCTTTTCGACCGCAATATTAATCTTAATTGGAACTTCCTACTGGAATTTTATATTGTGATTATATTGAATTTTAAAATAAAATATTTGATATATATATATATATATATATATATATATATTACCCTTCCGTTTTAAATTATTTATCGTGTTTCTTTATATATATTTTATTAAAAATTATTTTTAGGTGGAGTTTAGACTCTTTTACTTCATTAAATTTATAATCTCTTTTCGTTGAATGTTTATTCTATTTATGTGTCATTTCTACATACTTGAGGTGTTTGTAATCTTCAAAAACAATTATTACTTTTTAAAATGCTAATTTAATTTTAAAAATTAAAAAATTTTGGGGTTTTTTTTTTTTTATGAATTTTGAGTTTTTTTAATTTTTTATTTTCTTGTAACTTATAATACTTACTTAGTTATGTTTCTAGTAATCAGAAGATTATATATGTGAATGCATGATCAAATTTAATTTTGAAATTTCCATCTTGTATCATATAAATTGGGACGAAAAAAGTAATTATAGGAGAATGATTATTTGTGAACCTGAGAGTCTAAAAGCACCTGATATTTTGGCCGATAGGACTTTGAATTTATTTAGTTTTTCATGTGGTTCATTGATTTTGGGATTTAACTGTCTAATCTAGGTTGACTGTATTGGAGTAATACAATTGGAACTTGAGTTAAGAAACTGGAAATCTCTTGGAATTATTAATGTTTATGAGAAAAAATGTGGGTTCACATAATTTGGTTCCAACTATTTGAGGTTAGATTTGCAAAACTTCTTATAATTGTACTATTTAGTTTTTTGGCAAAAGTTGAATTGACAGTTGAGAAAGTCATGAAGAAAAAAATGATGATAACGGAGGAGGTCGTTTGAAAATCTCAAGTTCATAAAATCGGGTGAAATGCAATGAATCCTCGCAAGAATTAAAAATTTCGTTAAAAATATTTAAAACTTAATATGATAGTTTGTGTAATTATAAAAGTCGAACCTGATATAATATAAAAGTAAGGATGGAATGAGATAAAAATGGATTAAGTCTTTCCTCATCCTTTCCTGCGTTGTTTGAACTGCTTTGTCTTTTTCCCGCCTTTCGTGCTTCTCAAGGCTTTTTACCCGTTTGTCTCATTTAATTTAGATTAGGCCTCGCCTGTCTGCTTAGCGCCTATTTCCATATTCTTTAGTTTCATTGAATTATTTTTACATTATCTTCAATTTATTTATTTTTTAAATAATTTTTAGTTTTTTAGTTAGTTCATTATTTTGTAATGGTAATTTTGGAATTAGTAGTAGAGAACAATTTGCAACATTTCTTGTTTCAAATACTTAAAAGGTTCAAATCTATCCTTTTTTTCTTAAATTTAGTATTTAATTAAGCTAGGTCATATATAAATTGAAAGAGAATAGGTCATTCTATGTCCATTTTTATTTGTTTATTGTATTAAAAATAAATGTCCAGTTTACTTGTTCAGTTTAAAAATTAAAAAAATTATTTTATATCTATTTTATCCTTATTATTCATTTTTCAATATTTAAATGACTTATAATAATCAGAAATAATATAATAAAATTATTATTTTATTTAACGCTTCTTAAAAAGTGTGTCAATCAAATATGAATTTCTGACCGAGTAATTCTATTAGACAAAGGTACACAAAATAAAACAAAAAAAAAAAGTTAAAAGAGTCGATGTGACAAAACATAAAGATGGGAGGATGAATGACAACCTTAGGCAACGCATGCAATAGAAAATACTCGTACCGTATATTGTGTGAATGACCCGTGACTAATTCTTTTTCCCTTTCTGATTGGTTGTTTGTTTCTGCCTTTTGGCCTCTTTTACCAAAACAACCAATTTCCTCTCTTTCTACTTTTTTTTAAATCTTCAACCCCTAATTTTCGGCGACATTAATTTCTATTTTTTTAATATTTCCTTCAACTGTGGGCAGTTTGTGTTGAGCTTAGTATGGATTGCCAATTGGGGTACCTTAAACTTGTTTGGGGTGAAAGCTCCATTCATCAGCTAAGGCTTCAGTTTTACTTTCAATGTTTCATGCTAGGGGGCTTGAAAAGGTGCTGAACCTGCAGTGATTGGTGTACCCTTTCTTCTTCTTTTCGGCATTTAGTATTTGAAATCCGGACATTTTTTGGCCCAATTGCTATCCAGAGAAGAGGAGTATGTTGTGTATGATTTATTGCCTAGTTCAGATTCATCAAAGGTAGAACTGTTATTATCAAGAGGATTTTACATACTGAATTTAAGATTCTAGGTAGCAGAGGAATATTACCCGTTTCCCTACATCCCTTCAGAGCGTAGTATATAGTAATTGCTTTCCACTGTCGAAAAGACGTCGATGGTCTGGTTCAGATTTCCAATCTTATGATGTTGAGTGCTCTGAGTATTATAAGTTAACCTCTCAACAGCCGAACCAGGCATATGCTTTATTGATAGACGGAAAATAACCATATTTTCCAACAAAGAAAGATGATCAAGATGATACTAAAAAGTCTACAGCAATATACAGTCCTATTCCCCTGCGATTTGCTGGTGAAATATATTTGATCCTATAAAAACAGTTCACTGAAGAAAATGTGAGCATAATTTAACTGTGAGAATCACTATATCAAAACTGAATACTTCTTCATGCTTCTATGCTTAATTTGGTTAACCTCTACTGAATATTCCAAAACTAAAACTTATACAGGGGACGAGATTTATATCCTATTCTTTGCTACTTTTTCCGTCCCCGGCTGCCGTCAAATGCCTTATCCCTGCCTTCTTCAACCATATTTCCCTCCTCCAGCCAAACAATTCTGAGCTGCTTCTTTTCCCATTTTCAATAGCTTCAAACCTTCACTCAATTTGGGAAGAAACCTCAGGTCTTAAGCACCAAGCCCGAAACACCGAATAAAACTGACAAATCATTGCTAAGCCTCTCAACTCCACGACAGAAAACTTAGCATTGGTCATCAGAATACCATAAAAGATTAACTTGTCCAGCCCAAGGGCCAAACTCCTCCAGACCCCAACAAAGTCCATTCTATTCAAACCTTCTTCAAGTACTGACATCTTTCCCTGCAGATAATCTAGTGCCCCAACAAAAGACTGGGATACCATCCACCCTTCTTCACCTTTTTCCTGCCATTATTTGTTTTTAGATAGTCTCTGCAGCAAACATCGAATCCCTCAAAACAACCGTAGACAGCTTCTCAACCCATCCTGTTCTAAATTCTTCCAACTTCTTAATTTCTTCATAAAGAATTCCATTTCCAGATGATTCCTCTGAACTAAAGTCATTTCCATCAGTAGATGTGTCCAACTGAGTAACCTGGTTCAGCCCCAACTCAAGAAAAAGATATCTTCGCACCATTCCTTTAAAATAGACTAAAAATATGCAGCATTGATACAGACTTAGCAACTTTCATCAAAGCATCATCATCTGTCAATGCAGTTAACCCTTCAGCTTCTTGGCACCTGAAAAGCACACAACCCAAAAACCTGTGTATTATTGGTGCACCTGTCAATTTCAAAAATCTTGATCTCAACTGTATGCTAGGCAGTGATCGACAACGATCAATAACAGCCAAAAAACGCTGGTGAAAGGCGCTGGCAATCGCTTGAGACTTATTGTCTTCCTTTGGGCTGATGAACAGCAATTCCACGAACTCCCGTCGACCAACTTCTTTCATTCCCAATCTCAGGTTTCAATTTATCAAATGCATCGGTAAGCCTCTATATCAGCCCACAAGTCAGTTTGCCAATCAGGCCTGTCAATAAATACAGAAAATGTTGAAAGTTTCTCTAGTTTTCCATCTTCCTGCAAAGAAAGCAAGATACCCGAGTGTGAAGCAAGAGACTGACCGCTATCAAATGCTATCATCAGATCAATAAGATGGAGCCAGGATATCCTCTAGCCTGCGAGTGCGCCTCCGCTTGTGCCTTCATCCAGCTGACTAGCACACATGGGAAATATTTCTTGCCAAGTACGTCGAGACAGAGAAGCAACCATAGCTGAGATCCATTCTTCTCTGCAACTGTAACCTGACAGCATTGCCTCATCCACCAGTGGCTGCAGTAACTCATCCATTGAATCAACATATCCCGGGTCACCTTGTATACAAGGGCAATATACTTGGTTTACTAACCCATCAAGAAGTGGCGCTGAGATGCAATTGATATAGGATTGACAAGCTCTTCAATGGCCCAAAGTGGCTGGTGCAATGCAATTTCTCTATTCTGTCCTACAAGTTGACGAGATTTTCTTTGCCGCTGCAGTTCCTGCAGACTGCACAATGCTAGAAAACTTTCACAATATTGTTGTTTAAGGTCCCCTTTCATTGTGAAAAGTGGGTTCTGGACATCAGTTGACCCCTTTGACGCTGGGCCTAAGGAATTTAAAGTGGACAGAGGTGGCGGCCAGCCAAGGGAAGTCAGAAGGGATCTGTGATCTGCAATTGCCTGAGGTCTTAAAATGGCTAGAGATCGATCAACTCTATGATCAACTGCTGAAACAAGTCGTGTCCACTGAGGATGTGTTTTTGCCACTAATCTTAGTGTGTCTTCGGTTAACTTTAGTGTTCTGATGGCAACACCCCGCATCTCCTGAAAAATGAGAAATTAGAAAAGGATATGAGCAGAATTGTTACAAAATATTACTCCCGATCCAAAAGGCACTAACTTGAACTTTTTGTTGATGGTTCTCTCTCAAAGTTCTCTTCACGGTAGACGAGACAGCATCTTCAATGTCAACAACCAAAGTATCAAGTTTTAATGCCATCTCTGGAAATACAACTGTCGTTGAAAACAAATATTTCAATCAAAATGCAAAACGCTTTGTAGGGCACAACACAACTGATATTTTTGATGATATGCAACACAGATAAGAGACAAGAGAACATGGATGGGTTGGCCACATAACCTGTAAGTAAGTATGCGCTAGATCAACAATAACTACGCCTCAAGGCTCAAGCTAGCTGGGATCGGCATAAGAATCCTCACTATACATATCTCTCTTTTTTGGCC
The DNA here is from genome assembly GCA_018107945.1 of Datura stramonium. Lineage (NCBI taxonomy): Eukaryota > Viridiplantae > Streptophyta > Magnoliopsida > Solanales > Solanaceae > Datura > Datura stramonium. The sequence goes on along the minus strand of JACEIK010005054.1, from coordinate 69,496 downwards.
CGTTTAAATTTCAATATTTAATCATTTTGGTTATCTAATACTAAAGGTTCTCATAATGATTTTTTTGAGTAATGGTAACTTTGTTATATATATCCACAGGTATACTACATGTAAAGATGTAGTCCCCCTCCAAAAAGTTATAACTTACAAGAGAATCCTATATTGCTATATTACAACCAGTCAATAGCTGTATAAGGAACTTCTACTTGACCTATCACTACTTGATTACACCAAAGATAGTACAAAGCTAAACAGTTAAACTTCAACTTCTGACTTCTTCCTTCAAAAAATCTCTGGTTTCTCTCCCTCCATACTGTCCACCATATGCTAACTGGGACAAGCTTCCATCTCTCCTCCTTCTTGTTTGCATTTCCATCCCTGTTCCGGCATTTTAGTAGTCCTTCAATGTTACCTGGTTTCACCCAGCTGATCTTTCTCAAGCTGATGAAACTCTGCCATAGCTGATTTGTCCATTTGCAATGTAAGAAAAGATGGTTGATTGTCTCTCCATACTTTACACAGAGGTAACATTTTGAGCATAGATGAAAACCCCTTCTGCTCAAAGTGTCTTGAGTCAATACTGCCTCCTTGGTCAGCAGCCAAGTGAAGCAGTTCACCTTGTATGGGGCTTTTGTTTTCCATATCATTCTCCATGGCCAATCTGATTGTTGTCCTCTCTCTGAATTCATGTTGTTATAAGCTGAGCTGACAGTGTAGACTCCGCTGCTTTCTTCCCTCCATATCAGTGTGTCTTGTTCCTCATTTAGACTTTGCACAGTTTCCAGTGTCTCATAAAATTCTGCTATTCTTGATACCTCCCAATCATTTAATAGTCTTCTGAATTGTAAATTCCATCCATTTCCTGTCCACATATCAGCCACCATCGCCTGTTGGTTCTCGCTCAGTAGATACAAGTCTGAAATAGTTGTTTCAGAGAGTCCAGTCCTCCATCTATCATTCCAAATGATATCTTCCTGCCATTACCCACCTTATAATTGCACTTCAAAGATCATGTGTGGCCATAGGTCTTGATGGACCTCCAAACACTGCATCCAATATGGTGTAGTTACTGTTTGCCATCCATTTGTCCTCCATTCCATATTTTTTTGTAATTACATCTTTCCAAAGTAGGTCACCTGTTGTTGCAAGCTTCCATAGCCACTTCATCATTCAAACTTCTATTAGTAACATCTCAAATTCTGACTCCCACTCCTCCTTCCCTTTTGCTAACTCTTAGCTCTTCCCATTTGACTAGATGGAATTTCTTTTTATCTTCATTGCCTTGCCAAAAGAAGTTCCTTCTAAGAGCATCAATTCTTTTGATTACACTCACAGGTATAGGGAAGATATTCATCATATATGTAGGTAATGCATCTACGACACTGTTAACCAACGTAAGTCTTCCCCCAGAGACAGATACTGGCTCTTCCAATTAGATACTCTCTCACATTTCATCACCCTATTCCAGATCCCCTTGGACTTGCTTTTAGCTCCCAGAGGCATCCCCAAATAAGTTGTTGGTAGTTCTCCCACCTTTCCTCCCAAGCTGTCAGCCAACACTCCAACATCAACTACCTCGTTTATGGATATATGTAGCTCTTCTCCCAATTTGTGTAGTCCTTGGATACAGCTTCAAAATGATGAAGATGATCCTTAGCATTAGAATCTGATCTTTTTCTGCTTCACAAAACACTAAGGTGTCATCTGCATATTGTAAGTGAGTGATCTCCATGTTATCTCCCATTTTGTTGCCCACCTAAAAGCCTTTGATCCAGCCTTGCATTGTACTGTAAACATGAGGCTGCTCATGCCTTCCGCATTGCAAGGATAAATAGGAAAGGTGAGAGGGTCTCCTGCCTTAATCCTCTCTGTGATGAGAAAACCCCGTAGGACTTCTATTCACTAGATGGAAAATTTGACTGTGCTGGATAATAATATTTATCTAGCCTGATCCATCTAGATCCAAATCCCATCCTTTCTAACACACTAACCAATCCAGTTTAGGTGATCATATGCTTTCTGGATATCCAGCTTTATAGGATCTCAGCTATCTGCTTCTTGTTCTGGAGTCCACACATTCATTTGCAATCAGGATAACATCCATAATTTGTCTTCCCTTTATGAAGGTCATTTGCTGCCTATTTACCCGTCTGTAGATGACTTTCTTCATTCTTTCTGCTAACAGTTTGGATATGATCTAGTACGTCCCCCTATCAAACTTATTGGTCTGAAAGCAGTTAGTTTCATTGCTCCCATTTTCTTGGGGATCAATGCCACAAAGGTTGCATTTATACTCTTTTCAAACACTCCTTTGTGAAAATTCTGTAATTACCACGAGATCATGTCTGATTATATCCCAGCATTTGCTGAAAAAATCCATGGTGTACACATCTGGCCCTGGGGCTTTGTCTCCTGCACATGCCTTGCTGCTATCCAGTATCTCCTGAGCTTCAAAAGGGGCTATTAGCATGTTGTTCTCCTCTTCCGAATTCTCAATCATTGACTCATCTCTAACTGCGGTCTCCACCCTTCCGATTTTGTATACAACTTCTCATAGAACTCTATAATTTCCTTCTTTACCTCATCAGGTTCAGTCACTACCGCCCTGCACTTTAGTTTATCGATAGAGTTAGAATCTTCTATGAGCATTTGCTGATCTGTGAAAGTATTTTGTGTTCCTATCCCCATGTTTAAGCCATAGAGCTCTGGATCTCTGTCTCCATGCAGTTTCCTCATTCTTTGCTATTTCTTCAAACTCCATGTTGAGAGCTAATCTGAATGCTATCTGCCTTTCTTCCAAGTTCCTCTGTTCCTGCATCTCTCCTCTAACTCCTTCAGTTGTCTAAGAACATTGTCTTTCTGCATCTTCAGGTTGCCTTGTGCAATCTTGCTCCATTCTTTTAATTTCCCCTTCAAAGCTTTCAGTTTGGCTACCAGAATATAGTCTGGTTTTCCACTGTATCTGAAAGATTTCCACCAGCTCCTGATCTTTTCATTGAAATCTTCAGTCTCCAGCCACCAAGTTTTCAAATTTGAAATAAGGATTTGGAAGGCTCCCAGTCACCATATCTAGAATCAAAGGGAGATGATCAGATACCATCCTATGGGAAATGGACTGTTTGATGTGTTTGAAGCTAGCATCCCATTCTTCAGATATCAAAAATCTGTCTGACCTTGCTGCTGCTGTGTGTCTGTCCCTTTTTTTTCCAAGTGTAATCCCCTCTTGCTAGCTCCATATCCTGTATGAAATTCGAAAAATCTGTCATAGACTTCGTGATTCTGTTGCAATCTATCATTGATGGGTATCTTACAGTGTTGAAATCTCCACAAAGTACCCCAGGGCCATTAACCAGCCCTTTGCTTCTCCAATTTCCCCCCATGTCTCTTCTCTTTCCTTTCTATCGCTCGGGGCATAAACCCTGTAATGTGCCAATCAAAGAGTTGAGTTTTCCCGACCAGCTTACAGGTTACAGAGTAAGTTCCTATACTACTAGTTGTACCCTCCCAAATTCACTTGTCCCACGTGATCAGGACGCCTCCCCTGGTTCCACTTGCTTCCAAACAAACATGGTTTGCCGATCTGCTACCCCATATTTCTTTCACTGTGTTAGTTAAATTCCCCTCCAATTTGGTCTCCTGTAAGCACACAACATCTGCCTTCCATGTTTGTAATATGTTCCTGACCAAACTTTTTTTCCTCCCACAGTTCAGTCCCCTTTACATTCCAAGAAAAAAACTATTTTCACCTTCATTGGTCTTTGATTGCCAGGTATCCCCCTCTACTTCTGGTGCCATTACTCATGAATTTGGTTGCCAATTCTAAATTTTCAGCTTGATCATCCCCTTCCTTCTCATGGTTGCTTGTTCTGCTGTTTCCCTATGATCTCTTGCCTGTTATTGTCAATCTTTAGAAAGAAAGTTCTTTTGCTTTCTTCGCATCCCCTGAAATCCACCCCAAATTCTTACTGAGCCTTATGATATGTTTTTGGATCCAACTCGATGAGCTTAGATGCCTGTCTTCTTCACCTGGTAATTGATAGGCAAGGAACCTGTCCTCCTCCACTAACTTCCATGCCACCCTGCTCCTTTGATTGAGCAGGGCTCCAGGTCTGTTACGTCGCAGTGAGGTATCACTTTCTTGTGAGATCTGTCTTTGAATGTTCTCCAAAACTCATCGCTAGATTCTTGCCTTCGTCTCTCTTTCGCTGGTAAGATCTCCATAAATGTTAATTGTATTTTGTTTGCTGTTAGTTCGATGTTCTGGCCCAAACAAAACCCTTCCCATTTAGCCCATATTAGATCTGTTGCGCTCAGACCCTTTCAAACCTAGCACGTGACTTTATTTTTGTATTTGTCCCCACCTCTGAGCAACCCACATGTCTCTCCTTCAAATTATCCACTCACCTCAGCGACCCCTTTGCCTCATCCACTGGACAAAGGGCTTTTCTTCATCTCTTGTCCAGTTCTCTTCACTGTGACCGAAGCTTCCACCCATACCGGCATAATGTAAGTGAATGCTCCATTGACCACTTCTACTTCTTTCGGTATTTTCTTAACGTCTCCTTTGACTTTGATTCTTGCCCAGTGTAGGTGGTTTTTGAGCGAAGTTTCCTCCTCCGTTTCTGTGAAACCCCCACATAGATCTCCGATCAGTTTGAAGATGTTTTCCGACCACATGCTTAGAGGTAGACCTACCACCCTTATCCAGACCCATTCTCTATTGACCTCTGCCGGCCAGCAGCCCATCATCAGTTTCCACCATTCGAGCTCTACAGTTGATTTCTTCCAGCACCACTGCCCTCAAGGCCTGCTACTGATGGCATTTCAAAGAGGAAGACACCATCATTCATGCATGGCATGAACATTGACTCCGATCATATTTCCAGTTGTTGCAAGCCCATCTCCTCACTTCGTTCAAACTTGGGCGTTCCTGAGGGTGGGTCTGGAACCTTCCAGTCAGACACTTGCTCAATAGGCCTTGTCATTGCTGGAGATGCTATTTGTGACCTTGATCTGGTTACCGGAGCATTGTATTTGCGCCTTCTTTGTTGCCTGTGGACCATCTGTTGTTCCTACTGCCTCTCTTTGTAAGAGGTCTCCGAGCGTTCGCTTGGATGATTTTTGTTTTGTTTTTCCTTCCTGGTTCATAGATGAACCTAGCTATCTTATGAGCAATATTCCCCCAACCTTCCTTGTACCTGCAGATTCTGTGTAATAATGACTGATTTATTTTGCCCTTGGATAGCAATAAAGCTGATGCATTTCCACTTCATTGAATTTAAGACTGCAGAAAAATTCAGAACAATGATCCCTTAACTTCCATCTCTTAACTGATCTGTCCTGTGTTTTCGATGCTTCAATAAATACTGATACTAAACCACTGTAGGACTTTAATGCTAACTGTGACTCTCCTCATTAAACTCGGCTACGTTCTCACCCACTCAAACCACATTTCAGCGCCTCTTTTGCATTTGGTGATGTCGTAAGCTTTGAATCCTGCATTCTAGAAAATGCTCTCTCCTCCCTTTCTTCACCTATTCCGGCCATCTCACGGAGAAGACCCCCAGTTAATGTTAATGACCAGTGTACTAGTCAAAGAAAGTACTAGTCTTGAAAGTCGTGCCTGGGAGCATTTTTTTTCTTTTGGAGTCTTTTTTTTTTCCTCTACAATGATTTACCTCTATGTTAAATTTTAGTAAAATTATTACATCCGTCTAACCCGAGTTCCCACCTTTATGAAGGAAGATTGATCAAGTTTACTGAAAACAAACTCAACAAATAGGATAGCAAGAAAAGCTTACAAGGAATCCAATGCCCATCCAGCATATAGCAACCATGTCACAATACTTATTGCCTCCTCAAGAAAATGTTACTTGTTCAAAGTGCCACTAAATATGTCAAACTCACCGATATTGTACACCAACGGCACTAGACTTTAAATGCACGAGCTTTTCTAAAATATTGTTTTATTTAAGATATGAGCACAATTTGAGAGACCAAATGATATGTGCTAAACTGAAGAGGTCATTCATTACTTTTTAATGATTTTAAAAGAAAGGCTTAAGACACCCTCAATTTCATACTGAAAGTAGAGTTTATCATCTTGGGACCACGACCGCAGCCCAACAAGAACTTGCATAAGCAACAAGATTTGCAAGAACTCAATAAGAAATGACAACACTTGCAGAGCATTATTTTTTAACCAAAATCCTCTATTTCTGACAGCAGAAAACTCTCTAAGTGTATAAGGAAAAAATAATTACTCAAATATTCCAAGAAGCACTGTAATCTTCCTTTTGGGGACAGTCTTGAAACGTGAAATAAAAAATGAGAGAATATCTTCTTGTTCTGACACATATACCAACTGTATCACACATTGACAAGTCCGCAAGAAACTGTTACTAGGTGCAGTGCCACTTATAAGGCTGTTTACTTATTGGCATTGATGGTACTAGAGTTCAAATGCACAAGCTTTTCTAAATATTATTTAATTTAAGATATGAGCAAAACTTAATAGACCGAAAAGATATGTGCCAAACTTGAAGATGCCCTCATTACCTTTTAGTAATTTAAAATTAAACAAAAGTTGAAGATGCCTCTATTTACATTGATGGTAACACTTTTCATCTTTGGACCACGAATGCAGCCCAGCAAAACTGGGACAAGCACATGATAGTTGGAAGAAACCTGGATAAGAAATGACATTGTTTGCAGAATGTTACCTTCTAATCAAAATCCTATTTAGACAGCAGAAACTCTCTGCTATTGTGAAGGGAAAAACACTCAAATATTCAAGAAGAAGGATGCTATCTCCTTTTAGAGAGGACAATGTTGAAACTTGGGGAAACTAACATAAGAAAATAGCTTCTTCATGATTTTCCAGTGTAAAGAGTTATTAGCAGTTAGCTTTTAACAGACCCATGTCCAAGTAACAAGGTGAACCAGATATATGAATTCCCGCTTCTTTCATTCCTCTAGAGCCATTTCATTCTAATGTAGGCATCTTCACTTCCATCGCTATGAGAACTGTGTCAAAACATAATCCATATATCTGTTGGTGGCATTACTCCCGCAACTTTATCATGAACTTCAAGCACGACTAAGTCTGTATCCTTGGTCCACAACGTTTACCAAAATTGACCAACTTATCCTCAGGCGCTGTTGAATATTTTTAAAATAAACTATTAGAACAAAAGAATATGTGGCTTGGAATGACCTATGCAAGAAGAAAATTTCCCTAGTCAACAGATGCTACATGTGACACCAAAGTCTAGAAAGTGTCAACCACTTACTTCTCCATTGCCTTGTCAGTGCTGATACCTGGAATTTCTTCCTTTATCTATTCGGACTAACATGGAGAATGCCTCAGTCCATCAAGGAAGCCTACACTAGCTGGATTTTTGGAGTTGGATAAACCTATCAAGAAGGTCTGGGGAATGATTTCTGCAGTCATTTTTTGGGTTGTCAGGAATGAGAGAAACCGCGTGATTTGATGGGATATCAACTCCAGCACACTCGCTGAAAGCCAGTTGCTTAGTTTTAATGTCTTGGAATTTTCTTTACCCCTGTTAATAGTATGGATAGTTTGTTAGACTTTGTTAGCTCCGCTGTACTAGTATAGCTTTATGTTATGGAAGCAACCATGTTTTTGCTTCAAAACCTTCTGGCTTGCTTTTGTGCCAGACACCTTCCAGTTGCCTCTATTTTAATGACAACATCTTACTTCATCAAAACAAAAATAACTAAAAAACAAAAAGGACAAAGGCACTCTACCAACTTTTACATCAAATTTAGCCTGCTATATGTCCTCCTGTAACACGTACCCACGAATTCAATACTTCTACAACATGACTTCCATATATCAGAGTGCAAACATTCCTGTCAATAATGAAATCTTCTCATCAGAACCATTTCCCTCCTTACCTTCTTCCAACACCATGTTGTAATGCCTCTAAATCATCTTCAAACAATTGAATACCTATCAATCTCATCTCTACATGACAAACAATTTCTAAACGTCTTTCGGGACTGAAGACCTTCAGAATGGTATATTTTTGCTCGATTTGAATAATGATCTTCGGAATGAAGGGTACTTGTTTCTTTGCTACTAAACATAGTGATTAAAATGGTATATGACATGAAACATTTCTTTCTCTGAAATAACAAAGAGGAAAATTATTGCCACTTAGACCAAAACTCTTAGCTCTCTTTTGTCATTATGCTTATCTCCACTACTGCCGAGCAGATACCATCAAGGTAGAAAAATGAACCTTCGTTAACTTTTTAGGATAAATACATACCAACAACAAACCACACAAGAGTTCTCTCTCTCTATCTCCCTCTCTCTTATGGACCACATTGTATGACCTCAATTTCAATTTCCAAGACTTATAATTCTGTGATCATTTTCTATGCTGAATGGTTTCTATTCTCAACTTCGGACTTCAAGGAGGACAGTGATAAGTGACAGTGCCTGACAACAAGTTATTAGGAATGTGGAGTGCCTTAAGCAATTTATATAGCAATTGGAAACAAATGTAATATAACGTGTCAATAAGCAGAGGATTCATAAAGAAAAGCAAAGAAATTTGACAGGAAAGAGCTACAGACAAAAATATTAACTGCCAAGAAATATAGTGTTTAAATGGACAACGTGAGTAGTTTAGTTGTTCTAGAGACAACTGCTAGTGAAAAGATTTTAGGTTAAACGCAGTAACTAAGCCCTCATACTAGATGTTTCCATTTGTGTCCTTCACAATTTTAAGGAACAAAATTTGAATATCTTACTATGAGGGTGTTTAGCTAAGCTTATAAGCTGGTCAAATTAGCTTATAAGCACATTTCCACTTATCTACGCGTTTGGTATATACGAAAGTGCTTATAAGTCCAATGCATATAAGTCAAAATAAGTCATAAGTTGGCTACCCCCAACTTATGATTTTACAACTTATAAGCACTTTTGATTTGACAAACCATTTACAATTTTTATCCTTAATATTTTTATGTAATCCCCAAAATATCTTTTTCTTTAAATAAATTCTCAAACACTCTCTATAATTTCACTTTCACCGCTGTACTTCCAAACCTAAAATTTCCTCCACCTCTTCAATGTTAATAAACAACATATGCAATTTTATGACATTATTGTATAACAAAATTTCTCTCTAATCTTTTTTTAGTAGTTCTTCAAGTTTTATGGCTAAGCATGGAACCCTACTTTAACTTGGCTTGGATTTATGGGTTTGCAAAGCATTGAAGCTTCTCCTACTTCTTTACATACTAAGATATTTATTATTGATTTTTAAGAAACTAATCAAATTGAAAAAGAATATTATTAATAAACACAAAATAAGAAAATTTAAAAAAGAAGTAAAACATGTAATCCTTTAACATTTGAATGACAACTCGTGATTTGATTGCTGAGAATATTTGCATGATAGTTGAATTTTTAGTTTAATTAGAAAAAGATATCGTTAAGTATTTATGCTTTCTATACAACCTTGTGTACTATTTAAGTATGTTTTACTAAAAATATTAGTCAAATTATTAATTATTTAAATATTTTTATGGTTATATTTTAGCTTATATAAAATAATTTTATTCATCAATGTTGCATTAAAAATAAATGAGACAAATTATTTTAGTATTGTAATAACTGAAATTTAAAATCTTACAAAAATCACATCGTTATTAGCATAAATAACTTGAAGGATATTTAAGTAAATTTAACAAGAAAAATGCTAATCGGCAACTTTTTACCAAACACTTCAACTGTTTATTATTAGTTTCGCACTTTTATCTAAACATGTAATCGCTTATTTATTAAATCAGCTTCAACACTTAAAAATATTTATCGCACTTAATGCTTATCACTTATTTTAAATCGCCTAAGCCAAACGGGTCTATTTTTTTATAGGTCAATAATGATTATCTCACTATTAGTCTACAACCATTAAAGAATTAAGCTCAACCCCAAACAAGTTGAGATCAGTTATATAAATCATCACTGTTCACACAGTTTCATTGCAGCTCATGTCATGCCAATATTTTACTCAAAAAAAAATACCAAAATTTTCTCAATATTTTCTACTAACATATAAATCACTTGACTAAAAGACTCCTTAAAACGTAGGACCTAAAGTGATGTACTAACATGCAATGTTGTCAAAGGCGTGGCTACGTCCCGAAGCGAGGCTCAAACGCAAAGCAAGCGCCTGCCTCCCTTCATGTGCGCTTTAGTGTTGTCGATACAATTCTAAGACTTACTTTCTTGCCAATGGAGCCTCTTTGAAGAGAAGGATACCAAACAATTGATATTTCACTTTATATAAAAACCACTCTTTGTTCATATATTTGTATTCATGTTTATAATTATTAGTTTTGGACTAAACATATATATTTGTATTTTTCTTCCTTTGCACCTTTTTTTTATTAATAAAGTTCAGACACTTATTTGCGTTTTATGCTTAAAGCCCCGACGGACCTTAGAGATCTTTCGCTTTGCTTTGATAACACTACTAATATGACTAATACATTCCCAACTAACTTAGTGTCACCTATATAGATCTTTTTCTTCCCTTGTTTCCTATTTTTTCACCAAGTCTACATGGATTCTTGGAGATTTAGGTGCGATTAGTTTATTTGAACTTATTACTCACAAGTCACGATCCTAGTCATCAGTTCATTCAGGGGAAAAGATAACTAGTTACTCTTCATCAGTATCCTAGTGTACTTGATTGAATGTGAAAAGAGAATATCAAATAGTGGTAGCCTGGAACGTCTAATTTTCCCTGCTACTGCTACCTGAGCATTAAATTTGATCATTTAATCCAGCGAAAAGACATTAATTCTGCAAGCAATTGTAGCATAGCAATATTTTTACCACAGCTTCTTCTTATTTTGGTACTTTATCCAAGTCTTCATCTTCATATGTCAATGAGCAACTGAATTGATTCATGTGCACCAAATCATCAAGTTCTTTACAAGGTCATAATCAGTTGCATCTACTGACAAAAACTTTTTGAATATAGGTAAACCTAACACCTAATATTTTGCAAAACCAAATGAGCAACCTAAATCGAATCTATGGTATCTTAGTATTTTTCTTCGGAATAAAAAAAGTTGTTGTCCAGTCGCTAATACATGTAATGTAAGCTAGCAGCCATGTTTTTGTATCCCAATAACTAAAGCTGCTAACTGAAATTTCCTTCCTTTGGCGTTCAACAAACACTTAGATACTCAGCTATCATATATATGTCTCAATGTCTTCTCATGGCTATAACATCTAGAGAGTTGGTAACATAAGCTGGCTTGATCAGCTTATAGCCTAGAAATAGAAGATTGCAACAAGGTCTTGAATCAGGTATCCAATAATGTGGCAAAATTTGCCAATGCAAACATAGCTCGATAAAAGAACAAAAACTGTCATCTGATATCTCTTCTCACACAGATGTACCTAAAGGTTATTGCTTCATTCCCCAATAGATTTACAATATATTTCTTCCTTGTTGAACTCTGAATTTACTTATTCAATGTATCTGYTGATTATGTGTTAATCCATCTTTTCCCCTCATTCTAATTTGGGACAAAAAGTAAATATTTAAGTCAAAAGAAAACATAGACAATAGAAAAGTTTAACAAATTTTCACATGTTAACTCACCTGCATATGTTCGCACAGTGTCAACCCTAGCGACCTCCTTAGCCAATGCCGGTAGTTCCTCCCCCAGCACCTTCCCTGATCCTCCATCTAGGTAAACAAAGGACAGATTTTTATTATTTTTTGGAAATTACACATAAAGGAAAATCAATAAATAAAACATTGGCAAGTCTATGAAAAACAAAAGCATTTTGTACCTGATGAAGAAGAGCTAGAAGCTAACTGAAGATCTCCTAATTTGGCATCTATATCGTGGAGAAGAGCACCAGTTCGGTCCGAATGGGCAGCGTGGTTGATCAGATAGTTCCGGAGCTGCGTATTGAGATCCGAAAGGTTTTGATCGAGGATATGACACTGAGTTCGGAGCTCAGAAAGAAGAGCCGGAGCCTGTTCAAGGTCTTCTTTTGCGTTGAGCTTGGTGTTGAGGAAAGAAACGACCGAGACGGACAGAGATGATGGCGGAGGCAGAGTTCGAATTATCGGGTCCAT
>JACEIK010005053.1:34894-56882 GCA_018107945.1 Datura stramonium | reverse complement strand
CCCCCCTCTTAGGAAATCCAAAATGACCTGGCTTAGGAGTTAAAAGCATAGGAAGTTACGAAAATACACCAGGGAATTCACATTAAAAATCTGCCCTTCCAGTGCCACGGCTTGTGGTTATCCTTCGTGGTCACTGGACCCATGTTGGTCGATCTCTGTACCTCTTCTCACGACCATTCAGTATTATTTGTACCAACATAGTACGATCCATAGGTTCCTCTCGTGATTACCCGGGCTATTTTTGGTTACACCTTTGATCTTCGTCTCACGAATGGTACCACGACCCATACCTCCCTACCATGAGTCATACTGAGACTCTTACTGAGGGAAAATTCCAGTTTTCCTGCTGGTTTCTACTCCAAGTCTAGGGTCTAATCTTAGGGACTTTGGGGTGTTACACTGTTAATGCATAATTATGATTGTGGAATCTAATTTGGAAGAGAATGAGCTACTTTCTTGATTCTACAACACCTCTAACTTGGATAAGGGTAAGTTTTACTTTCAAGCTGCTTGTGATTCTAGATCAACAGTTCCATTTTACTCATTAAAACAATTCACTCTATTCCAGGAATTCAGAAATTAAGATAAATTGCAAAAACATGGAAAATGATATGAAGACTAGGAAAAGACATATTATTTATCTCTTTAGGTTCACGATCTCCACTCTTCAGAAAGTAGCATTCTTTTTCCTTCCCAATTTTGCTCTTATTTCATACTTTGTAGTTTGCTCCAGTATTCATTTCCAATTATGGACCTCTAGATAGTCCATGCAATTTTTGGCTCAAAATATTGATACTCTAGTATTTTGGTGAAACTTAAATTGGGATTTATTATGCCCCCAGGGTTTTGGTCTAGTGGTAAGAGCGCATCATATGATATATGGTTAAGGTGCACATCATGGGTTCGAACACTGTTGCAAACAGAAACGGGGTATTTAAATGAAAAAGGGTAGAGGTATGGACCCATTATCCACAGAATTCTGAAGCGTCTGTGACTGGCCTTTTTTCTCGGTTATTAAAGAAAAGAAAAGAATTATCATGGTTTATCCTTTTCTTTTATCTGAAGTTAAATTCCGTTACAGCACCGCTTTCACTAGGATACAGATATATCATTCATATTGCATGTATTTTTACTAGATAAACTTTTTTCTCTTTTGCTATCTTTTCATGAGTTTCCTTGAGTAATCCAACTATTACAAGATTATTCTCATGTACATTCATTCAAAGGTCATGAGCAAAGAGTTATGGCTGTAGCTTTTGTAGATTATGGAGAACCACTGTGCATTAGTGGTGATAATGGTGGTGCAATTTGCATTTGGCGAGCTAGCTCTCCATTAAGTGCAGAACCACTGAAGAAACTACAGGAGCAGCAGGACTGGCGCTATAGTGGTATACATGCCCTTGCTGTCTCTGGAAGACAATATCTATATACTGGCAGTGGTGACAAGTCAATAAAAGCATGGTCATTGCAGGCAATTTTCTGTTGCTTTCATGTTGTGATTTAGTTTATTTAAGGCAGAAACTGAGATACTGCTCCTTTCCTCACTCTACAAGATTACAGTTTGTCATGCACTATGAATGGCCATAAATCAGTTGTATCATCATTAGCAATACGTGATGAGGTTCTTTCTTTGCAGTGGTAGTTGGGATGGAACTGTACGGTTATGGTGCCTTAGTGACCATAGTCCATTGGCAGTTTTGGGGTAAGAAGCACCAGGAAGTGTTTGCTCAGTTTTTTGTCTTGCTGTTGATAAGAATGTACTCGTCGTAGCTCATGAGAATGGTTTGACGAAGGTACTGTTTTGAATCCAAAGCAGATGAAAAGCTTTATTTTGATTAGGTTGGGATTTTGAATACCAACCTGAATTGTGAACTGTGAATTCAAAAAACTCAGTTGTTTTATTGGATACCCTCATGCTTTATTGATTCCCTCAGATCTGGTTTGACGCGAAATCTGCACAAGAGCACGATGGTGCTGTCTTCTCTGCCTGCAAGAAGGAGAAATGGATTTTTACAGGTGGCTGGGACAAGACGATAAAAGTAAAGGTATGTGCCCAACATGTGAAAATAACAGCTTTTGTGTTGTAATCATGTATCATCCATAGGGTCTCAGATCGGAGTTGGTTGATGATATGATTTTGAGCTTTGTGCTGTAATTCGTGGTGCTTGAGATTTTACTAGCTTATAAGCCTAAGTTGCTGCTTTATAGGAATTATCCATAGATGGTGATCAGATAGATGCCATTCCACTTGGATCTATTACATGTGATTCTATAGTAACAGCTCTAATCTACTGGCGTGGAAAGCTTTTTGTTTGACAAACTGATGGAGTTATCAAGGTATTGTTACCCCAAAGCTCTTTATGGGCAAGCTATTTGTCAACACAATTGGATGCTTCTTTGACAAGCATGAATTCCTGATGTAGCTTATCAAATGTTTTCAGGTGTACTGTTCTGCAGTTAGATGAATCCTGAAGGCACTTTTTGATAGTTTTATTAATTATTTCTTTTGAGAAGCATTTCATCTCAGTGACTGTAAGGAACTGATTGTAGCAAGTTTAGGGAGCGTAGTGGAAAAAACCCTTCACCTTAAACCAAGGGGTTCAAGTCACTAAGTAAAGAAAGAATCAGACCACTGTTGGTTCCTGGACAATTTACCATATCAAGAAAAAGACAGTCATTTCTGTTGTAAAAGCATGATAGTCTACATAGTGATTGATGCAGCAATACTGTAAAAGGCACGCTAACTGAAGAAAGATGTATATGATTAAGGGGATACAGCATAGCATGAAATGTATAGTTTTCAACTTGTCTCTGAATGAGTGATATTCATGTTGAAATTCAACTGTTTTCTGGCATTTAAAACTTTGTAAGGATGAAAGAATATGAAATTCCTTGAACTTGATGATGCAGGAAATCAATTCCATAACCATTAGCTGCTGCTCTTTTCTCAGATGTTGGTGATGATGCAGATGACGAAGCCGACACTTCCATCAACAATCTCAAGGGTCTTTCACAAAGATTGAACTGGACAGCAATCGCGTCTATAATCTTTGTGTGCTCAAACATTGACTCTCACATGGAGTCTCTTCCTCTGGACTGGTATGATGATTAGCAACTGGAACTGCAAGGATTTCAACAAGAAATTCAGCGACCCACGGCAATTAAGGCTTCTAATTGGGCAAAATTAGTTATGGGGAAGACATGCAAGACTTTGGGATTAACATTGTGGGATTTGAACATGTGAGATCCTAGACCTAATTCTAAGAATGGATATCAAAAAAGGATTCTCTTCCATCACCCAATAGAAAGGGGAAACAAAAGTTCAAAATTTGATTGTGGTATCAACTATGATGAGAAAATAATAGGGACAAAGGTGTTGCAAAATTTTATCCAAATGAAGGGTAAGAATGAAAGGTACACTCTAGCATCACTAGTCAGGAAATGGAAAGCTGATAACTTGTGTATGTGAAAAACAAAAATGGACAACATGTCAGCAAGTATAATGTATCAGATATGGGGGAGTAGGTGGGCGAATTGGGAAGAACTGAAGATAAGTGGTAGCAGGGGATATTATAATTCTGTGAGACAAAAGATTAAGGAAATGTATTGACTCTCACCAAGGACGCTTCTCAATTTCATACATCCTTGAAAGTTTGCAGGAGGATTTTTTAGGTGTGATTTTACAGGAGTATATAGTCCTCACAACAATTCAGAGGGGAGGAATTTTGGCATGACTTGGTTGAGACAGTGAAAGGAATCTAGAGTGATCAATGTGTTATTGGAGGTGATTTTAATATGTGTAGATTTAAGAATGAAAGGTATAATTGCACTACTAAATCCAAAGCTATGAGGAACTTCTCTTGAAATAATTAAGGATCTGCAACTTATTGATATCTCATTATAAGTGGCATAATACACCTGGCTTAAGGGAGAAACAACTTGCAGGCCTCAAGAATTGACAGATATCTTATCTCAGACAAAATGAAATGAAAGTTGCAAATCCATTAGGCAATTCGGGATGCCAAGGCCTACCTTTGATCACAAACCTCTATTACAGGAAAATAGGAAATGTGACTCAACTGTAGCATACTTTAAGTTTGAGAATATGTGGCTTTGACAAGAGGGGCTCATAGATATGGTGAAGGAGTGGTGGCAGAGCTATGTGATTAGTGGTACTCCTGATTTTATAGTCATTCAAAAATTGGAAACCTGAAGAAAGACATCACCATTTGAAACAAGAAAGTATGACATGAAGAAACATGGTTTAGCTGAACTTTCCACTCTAGAGCAGGCAACTGAAAACATGAGTTCAACTATGTTGGAAAAATAGATTTTTTAAATTTGAAAATAGAACTGCAGGTGATAGCTAGAACTAAAGAAACCTCTTAGAGACAAAATCAAGAATTCTATGGTTAAAAACGGGAGACAGGAATACAGAATATTTTCTAACAATAGCTAATTCACATAGAAGACACAATACCTTTGACAAGCTCAAAATTGACAATGGAATCACAGATGACTAAGTGTTGATCAGTAAAGAGATTCTAAATTACTGTCATAATCTTTACGCAAATAGTGAAATGGAGACCCATCTCCAGTTTTGAGAGTGTGGCCTGTTTAACAGAGGTAGACAATGAGATGTTGTAAAAAAACTTTTGAGGAAGATGAAGTTCATGCTACCATCCAAGTATGTGCTCCTTATAAAGCACCTGGGTCAGACGGTTTCACCATGACTTTCTTTCAGAAATCTTGGGAGTTTACTAAGCTAGAGATCATGCATGCACTCAATTATTTTCACCAAGAACTGTTCCATTGGTGAAGTCTCCCGATGCTTCTTTCATAACATTGATTCTTAAGAAAAAAGATGCTATTGGGCTCAGGGAATAAAGCGAGTTAGTCTTATTTACTATGTTTATAAGATAGTGGACTAATTTCTAGCGGAGAGATTAAAGTTGATGATTGACAAGCTAGTTTCTGACCATCAAAATGGCTTCATCAAGTAGAAGCAAATTATCGATGCATCACTCATAGCTAATGAGGTTTCAGATTGGAGGATTAAATCTGGAGAACCAGAATTTATGTGCAAGTTAGATATAAAAAAAGACCTTTGATCAATTGAATTGGTCTTATCTTCTTTTCATCCTGAGAAAAGATGAGTTTTGGAGATAAACATATAAAGTGAATCAGGTCCAGCATATCAACTGTTAAATATTCTCCCTTTCAGAAAAGAATCAGATAGAGTGATCCACTATCTCTTATTTTGTATGTTTTGGCTATGGAAGGCTTAAGTATGATACTGGAGGAGGCTACACACATGCTGTGGATTCAGGGCTTCAGAGTAGGCACTAATATTAGGAGCATAGTTATTGTCTCTCATTTATTATATGCTAATGACACTTTGATCTTTTGTGAAGCAAAAAGGTCACAATTCATTAATCTGAACCTCATGCTTCTACTCTATGAAGCTATATCAGTTCTACACATCAATATTCTTAAAAGTATTATCTATCCAGATAATAATATGTACAATATTGAGATGTTGGTAGGAATTGTGCTAATGTTGTAATAATATGTACAATATTGAGATGTTGGTAGGAATTGTGCTACGCAACATTAGGACATCACCTACCACCTATTTGGATCTTCTTTCAGGAGCCAAATTTAAAAAACTGTAATAACTGGTTATTTGGCAAACACAATATCCATTTACCCGGGGTAAGGGTGTGTGTGTGGAGGGTGGAGACCAACTCTTATAAGTAGCATGCTTGATAGCATTACTACCTATTTCATATCTTCATTTTCTATTCCTACAGAAATATTGAAGTAACCTGATAAAATCACAAGGGACTTCCTCTGGGAAGGAAATAATAGCTCTTACAAAATTCATCTAATAAAATAGGACATAGTTACTCAATCAAAAATGCAATAGGGGCCTGGAAATAAGAGATTTAGCCATTCACAACAAATGTCTTCTTATGAAGTAGCTTTGGAGGTATGGTTTAGGTGAATCAAGCTTTGGACGAAGGTGATCAATGCGAAATATCAAAAAAAGGATAACTGAAACACTAAAGTTGTTCATGCTCCATATGGAGTGGGTCCTTGAAAGTTATTAAGCAAATTGGGTGGTTCATTTCAGACCCTGATAATAGAGCGCACATCAATTTTTGGAAGGAAAAATGACTTAACCACACAACACTCATTGATATCTATCCTAGCATCTTCAACATTGCCTAAGACAAAGACCCTACAATTGCTCAAAATAGGAGTAACAACAACTGAGAAGTACACTTAAGAAGGTATGCCCAAGACTGGGAAATTGGTAGTTTGATGAACTTATTAGCAAAAGTGGAAAGCTGCAACATAAATGGAGATCTTCAAGATACCATGTGTTGGGGAAGTAAGAGTATATTCACACTCAAGGACTTTTTACAAGCAGATCTGCAAATAGCTATCAGGTTGTAGATTTTTGGCGATGAAATTGATCAAACTACCTATTANGAAGTAAGAGTATATTCACACTCAAGGACTTTTCACAAGCAGATCTGCAAATAGCTATCAGGTTGTAGATTTTTGGCGATGAAATTGATCAAACTACCTATTAAGGTCATATGCTTCAACGGGATATATGAAGCAGGAAAGGACTTCAGCTGGTTAACAGATTTACACATGTAATAAGGATTCAAAATCTATTAATAACTTATTTGCCAATAGCTATAAACGTTAGGAACATATTTTATATCCTTTTGGCCTGAGTTGGATTATGCCAATGAACATAAGACAAACACATTTAGATTGGAGTTTATGGGAAGTTGATAAAACCATCAAGAAAATCTGGTTGATAATTCCCGATACTATCTTTTGGTGTTTGTGGACAAAAAGGGAATAAGAAATGTTTTGATGGCATTTCAACTCCAAATCACTACCTTAAAGCTATACGCTTATTTTAATCTTTTTTATTGGTTAATGTTGACTGCAATTTTTAGTGTTGGACATTTTCTAGACTTTGGTAGCACTCCAATTTTAGATTAATATTTTGTATAGGGGTGAGCTAACTACTCTTTTTTTATTATTATTTTGTTACTTGTAACTATATTTTTTGTAATTTCACATTTCTTTGATGCTTTTTTAATGAAACATATTACTTCATACAAAAAAAAAAAAGAAGGTGTATATATCATTAGGGAAGATATGTACACGGTATAACACCTTGAACCTGAAATCATAAAACAAATATTAGTAGGTTGAACTCAAATTATCACAAATAAGACATATATGAGTGGTAATGGAGAATTCCATAGAAAGAATAATTTAAATTCTCTCTAGCTTTGGTATCTTTAACATCTTTGATGATCTCATTAAAAATCATGATGGGAATTGGATACAATGCGCACATTCCTCATACTACCAACATGTTTGCAGAAATAATGGCTCTATATTATAACTTATGATTCATAAGTTCACTTAATTATATATAGAATTTCACTTTTTGTTAATGATGATATGGAACAACGTATTCCAGATAATTTAATGTTATATTATACTCTATTAAAATTTTATAATATATCTATCTGATCTCCTCCCAAAAAAAGAAAATCAACATGCAAACATCAAAGAATTAAAAAAAAGTAAAAGAAATATCGACAAGATGGAACTCCCAAAATGCATTAGATAGCGTTAATTTGAATTAATCAAGTTAGTGAGATCGAAAATTAAATGGTTAAACAATAAAAAGAATAAAACACTAAAGCGAGTATCACTATTATACAAATAAAAAAGTTGGTGAGTACCTTGAGATCCCCTAAACTTGACATGTTTTATTCAGTGTATACTCAAATATTATCCGGTTCTAATACTCCTTGGACAGGGCATTTCAGTAGACTATTTTGGTGGGATAAATGCTTTGCACTGTGGATTTTTTGATCCATTTGGCATTTTTTAAAATAAAATATCAAAAAATATGATTACCTGGTAATTAACAATAGGAAAATAATCCACTTAAAAAAATTCATTTTTTCTCAAAAGAGAGTCAAGATGATCAAACTGTCAAATTTAACGTATAATTAAGATTAAAAATAATTTAAAATGCATCAAACAAAACGTGTTATGCTACTAAGTATTTTGTTAAAAAAAAATAAAAATTCTACCTTCAAAGATCGAGTAATCCTATATTATACTCTTTATCTTTTTGATAGAATTTTTTGATAATTTATGGTTTCTAATATATTTAGCCAATTATTTTATGTTTGAAGTGAAATTTAGTAAGCGTTTGGACATACGATTTTATCTCGTAATTTGAAATAACGAGATGAAATCAGTGTTTGGACATGTAATTTCATCCCATGATATGGAAACATGAGATAAAATTTCAAATTCTCAAAAAATCTTGATTTGGGATTCCAAATCATGAGATGAATTTTTTTAAATATAAAATTTGACCCATAGGTTTATATTTTGTAAAAGAAAAAAGAAACGTCATGTTATATTTACCAACCACTTATTTCATATGTAAATAGAATTTATTATTGGTATTATTACTCTTAGCAACCTTTGCTAACCATTTATATCAGATATAAGTTTGCCAACTATGTGAGAGAATTACATCAAAGAGTAGTATACTACAACTCATGTTTTGTATTTTTTTTATTAAATCAAAGTTTGATCAGTAAATATTATAACTTTATGATATACGATGCACTGTATTATACTTTGTTACGAATTTTTAGTTATTTGATAAGATTATAAAAGAATTGAGAAAATTTTAATAACTTTTACAACTTATAAATTTTTTATGTTCATAAACAAAAATACAACTTTAAAAATTTTAAATTATATATCTAACAAAAAATTAAAGTTTATGTAATATTATCTCATATTATGATTTTAAATAATAATTTCATATAGCATGACCCCAATCTAAAATAAAATTTTTTAGTGAACAACAAAAATAAATTTAAAACTTATGTATCGGATTGCATCCGTGTCCTTTGTCCAATTAAGAGAAAAACGTTAGCTGCTAAAGCTCAGTATCAGTCGAGAGCCGAAGCAAAAAAAGTGCAACAATGGCCACGGCAGCCTCCAACACCGCACTGGTGCAGCTGCAATTTCTGCAGCAACGCCGCAACAACCAGACTCCTCTACTCACTCCTCTCTTCTTAAGCAAGTCTGCTAAATACCCTTTACTTGTTTTCCCTGCTCCTTCCAAGACTCGCCGCGGTGTCGCACTCTCACCAGTTTCTGCTTCTCTCGTGGTACAACACTTAGCTGCTTATGATACGCTTTTTATTTCAGTAATTTGAATTCTTTCCAACTTCCATTTTTTTCTTTGTTTGATTCGTGTTATTGTTTATGCACACTTTTGTTCACGTTTCCTTCAATTCAAGTTCAGTTCGTTTCATTTTCCCTTTTTTGTTTTCTGTCTTGTTTGTTTTAAAAGGAAACAGCGGATGTAGTGAGAAAATCCTGGACTGGTTTTACTAGCTTGAACAACTGGGTTGTAAAAGATTATTACAGGCTTGTGAATTCTGTGAATTCCATGGAGCCCCTAATTCAGAATCTTTCTGACGAGCAGGTTGGTTTATCTAAACAAAGAAGTGTCATTTTTGTTAATCTTGTGTTAGTTTGTCTTCTTCTCTTTTTTTTGATTTCCCCCCCTTTTAAAACTGTTTTATCTTATTGGTATTTTGTTGTCATAGTTGAGTGCAAAAACTCTGGAGTTTCGTCGCCGTTTGAGAGGAGGAGAGACACTAGCTCATATTCAAGCTGGTCTGACAGTATGCTTTATTTTTTTTTGGCTAATAAAGATTGAATCTTTTAGTCCAAAGAATTAAAGTTCTTGTTTTTGATCATATTCATTGCCATTTCTATCTCCAGAGGCATTTGCAGTTGTACGTGAAGCTGCAAAAAGAAAGCTGGGAATGCGCCATTTTGATGTTCAGGTATCTCCAGTGTAATTCTTAACCATGTTGATTGTATAACATAGCATCTTCTGAAGGTTGTTGGTTTGTCCAATTCCACAGTTAATACATACTGCAGTTTTCTTATTAATTTTCGTTAAAGTACATGTCCACATACTTATTAGAGAGTGGTCACGTGTAATCATATCATACATGGATGTATGTTTCGTATAATCAAATATATAAAAGGATAAACCACTTTGTGAATATTTCAATATTACATATGACGGTCTTACTTGTGCAAATTGATCAATTCTGCTTTAATTGGAAATTATAGATTATTGGAGGAGCAGTGCTCCATGATGGGGCTATTGCAGAGATGAAGACTGGTGAAGGGAAAACCTTGGTGTCCACGTTGGCGGCATATCTTAATGCCTTAACCGGAGAGGGTGTTCATGGTATGCTTTGTTGTGTGTGTTTATATGTATGTATATATCTATGAATCAATCAATCAATCTATCTATCTACATACACACTCATATACATGTAAATATTTCTCCATCTATTTCTGCTTCCTTAGAAAAGCACTACACACTCATATACATGTAAATATTTCTCCATCTATTTCTTCTTCCCTAGAAAGCACTTTTGTCTGCTATAGCTTCAGGACTATGAAGGTGTTCGTGGATGCTTGTTGAGTAATCTTCAATATTACCCATTCAGGACATGAGTCGTCTCTGTCGTGTTTAACCTCAAATATACATTAATTAATCAGAACTAGCAAATATTAGCATGGTTGTAAATATAGATAATACTTGTTGGTGTTTACTAATTTTTCTTTTGGCATCTCCTTTGACAGTGGTAACAGTGAATGATTACTTAGCTCAACGTGATGCTGAGTGGATGGGACGTGTTCACCGTTTTCTAGGTCTTTCTGTGGGCCTTATCCAAGTATTTTCTATAATCAACTGTCTGTAATTTCAATATTATGTTTTTTGATCTAGTATATATGTTGTCTCAAATTTTATTTTGCACGTAGTTTTTCTAAGATTTGCATGTAATTGAAGGGTTTGGTCTTTTTCTTTTTTAGAGACCAACTGTTATAAATCAACCATAGTAATTCTTTCTATGCACAGAGAGGGATGGCAAGCAAGGAGAGGAGATTTAATTACAGTTGTGATATAACGTACACAAATAATTCAGTAAGTTGTAGTGAGTTTCATGTTCTTCACTTGCATATATGTTATGTCATGTATCTTTTCTAGTTTATACTTCTTCATTTCTTTAGTTGCTTAATACGTGAAGCTTTCTGACATCCTTTGATGGTCGATTTAGCTACCTAACGACTACATCTCTCCTGCTTTCTTTCTCCCCTTTTCCCCTTTTCTTGTTTTCAATGGCCCAGGAACTTGGTTTTGACTATCTTCGAGATAATCTTTCCACTAACCATGAGCAACTTGTGATGAGATGGTAAACATTGATAGACATTTCTCTCTCTCTCTCTTTTGTTATTTTGTGTGATGGTTCATATTTACCTCGTACAAACAGGCCAAAGCCCTTCCATTTTGCTATAGTTGATGAAGTTGATTCAGTCCTCATTGATGAAGGAAGAAATCCGTTGTTGATAAGTGGTGAGGTATGTCTCATTGTTTTCTTATCTTGTCAAAGTACTGTTGATAGAATTATCCAAAAGATATTAGTTTTTTCTTTATGTTACCAGAAACTATTGATTGCATGAGCTTTGGAGCTGGACATCATAAGTTTCAGTTTTCCTTGTTTATTTTTTCTTTCTTTACTTCTGTTTTTCTTTTATTTATTTATTTTTTAAAATTGCTTTTTGCATTCTATCTCAGGCTAATAAGGACGCTGCTCGTTACCCTGTTGCTGCTCAAGTAGCTGAGTTGCTTATTAAGGGTCTTGTGAGTTCCAAGTTTCTGAGTTATCCCTTTAAAACTTGAGCTCTATGGAAACATTACACGTTAATGATATTTACTTCTAATATCAGCATTATAGCATAGAGCTTAAGGATAATTCTGTGGAGTTAACTGAGGAGGGAATTGCACTTGCTGAGATGGCCCTCGAAACAAGTGACTTGTGGGATGAGAATGATCCATGGGCTAGGTAAATATTTACCTTGTTGTTCTGTTTGCTTCCTTTGTTTTCCGTTTTATTTCTTTAGTTAGATTGCATAAGGTACTTTTGTTTTAACTATTACATCAAACACTGCAGATTCATATTTAATGCTTTAAAAGCCAAGGAGTTTTACAAGCGTGATGTCCAATACATTGTTAGAAATGGGAAGGCTCTTATAATTAATGAGGTACTTGCGGAAGAATTCTCCCTCATAAAATGTGATTGTGTTCTTGGTCTCTTTTATTGTCAGTGATGATTTTATTGTCATTTTGTCCATCAACTTCCCTTTCCTTATTCTATTCAGTTTAACCCTTAAGGTGGAATTGTTAGTAGTTTTTCAACCATGAAATGATAATGGTATGGTCAGTATTAAGATGATTCCATGATTATCTGCGTTTTTTTGTAAAGATTGTCATTCGACCAGTAGTTAATAATCCTAAACAACTACATCTCAATCCCAAGCAAGTTAGGGTTATAGACAAACTGTCAACAGCTGGGTTTCTGAGGGTTTCATTTTCTCATAGATCTGATGTCTTTAGGAAGACATTATTGAGTATGGGAATGAAATGAGTCCAAATGGAGCAAAATGGATACTGAGGATTTATACTCCTGACCCAGAATAGCATGGGTTGAGGCATAATTGTTGTTTGATGACGTTAAGACAGAATTTGTTGGGTATAAAGTCTTCAACACGGAAGATCTTTTTCTCCTTGGCAAGTATGGGCCATGTTACTGACATTATCTGGAGTATCCTGGGTAATGCTGCAAAGTTTCAGAAGTCTCCTGTAGTTCTGAAAGTCAAGCTACACTGTCGGATTGCATAAGAAGATTTGGATGACTACCCCGATAAGCATCAAATGGAACATACGGACTGAAAGAAACAAGAGATGCTTCGAAGACAAAGGAAATGCTAACGTTATTAAAAGCGCTTACCTCAGCTTTAGGCGTGAAGCTATGCGGCGATGGGTGTAGCACTTCTCTTTCCTGAAGCGAGGCGGAAAAGGAAAAGCGAGCGCGTCGACTCCAGAAGTGAGAAGCAGGAAGCGACGGAAGCGTCACTTTAGAGAGAAAAGCGAGAATCTAGGGTTAATTTTAAAACATGTATAAAACAGACTTACGCAACTTGCTGCGTCTTCTCTTCCTCTTCAACTGCTGCTCTTCTTAAGGTAAGTTCTGTTCTTCTTATCTTCTCTTCCTCTTCTTCTTCTCTTATTTTTTCTATTTTTTTCTCTTCTTCGGCTTGCTGCATTTTTTCTCTGCTTTGTTAGCTTTTTTTAATTTTTTTTTTACTTTTCTTCTTTTCTTTGTTTTGTTAGCTTTTTTCTCCGTTAAGCTTTTTTTAGTAAGCTTTCCCTGTTTTCTGTAGCTTAAAAATATTCATTTCGTTTTTTTTTGGTTTGCAATTCTTGAAAAAGAATAGGATGTTTCCCCCATTGTGATGTGGTTTTGGATTTGCTTAATATGTTATGAGGAATATTGACTATCTAGTTATAGCATCTATTGTTTACTTTTTAATTTAAGAATTGAAAGATTTGCTTAATGTGTTATTTCTATTGAATGCTTTGTTATTTATCTATGCAAATTTAATATTTTTTATTTTTGTATTAAATTGTGCTTCAGTTGAAAAAAGAGTGAGCTTCACTTCAGGCTTCTCACTTTGGTGAAGCGAGTCCTTGTCGCTTTTTTCTGCTTCTCACTTTCCAAAACACTGGGAAATGCTATTTATTATAAAAAATATAGCTGTATACAATATATGCTCTTTGCTACATCAGATCGTTGCCATTCCTTCTTCCTCACCAATGCTCTGCCTCTCCCCAACCTATACCGTCTCCCCCCTCCTCCTTCCTCAGACCTTTTTCCCTCCACACATCCACTCAATTCCTCTCTTCAGTAGATCTCATTTGCCCTAGCTTCCACCCACTTCTTGTTCAGCACCTTATCTCCCAAAAAACTAAAGATTTTTTTTTTTGAGAAGGTAACATATTTGTATATTTATATAAAGACTACACAAAAACTGTGTAGTTCCCCTTAGCTACAGATTACAAAAGTATAAAACATCTGATCCTGTATTGTCTCCTGTTGTCTCACAAGAATTCTAATACATCAAAGATTGATACTTGATCTTCTAAATCTATACCTTTACACCAAAATAGAACAGCCTTAAGCACTTCATCTTAATCTTGTGGAAATGGTTGGCTTTATCTTCAAAACATCTTTGGTTTCTCTCTTCCCAAACTGTCCACCAAATACAAGCTGGAATAATCTTCTATCTCATTTTCTGAATTGCATTACTGCCTTCTCTATTCCAGCATGCTATCACATCAACTATCTTACTTGGCATGGTCTAGAGAACCCCCTAAAGTTGAGGAACATCCTCCATAGTTTTTCAGTCAGTTTATAGTGTAAGAACAAATGATTAATTGTCTCAGCTTTCTCCTCACATAAAAAACATCTGGAACATGGATTATGACCTCTCTTACAAAAGGTTGTCCAGTGAACTGCTTTTCCTCAAGCTAGAAGCCAATTAAAACTAGATACTTTATAGAGAATTTTGACTTTCCATATCATCTTCCAAGGCCAGCACCCAATCTGATTGTTGGAGAGATTGAATTCTTTGTAGGCTGATTTGACTGAGAATTTTCCATGCTTATTTCCTTGCCACTTGATGCTATCCTCTGAAGTTGTGATACCTGTAAATAGCTCTAGTGTTTTGAGGAACTCTGTCAGCCTATAAATTTCCCAATCATTCAACCATCTTCTAAAAATCAAATTCCATCCTTGGTTGCTCCATACCTCCCCAATTGTTGCCTGTTGTTGCTGAGATAAAATATGGAGATTTGGAAAGAGTTGTTTCAGAGCTTCTTGACCTAGCCATTTATTCTCACAAAAGGATATCTTTGTGCCATTTCCAACTTTAAAGCTTACCTTGTTCGTGAGTTTAGGTCATATGTTCTTGATTGACTTCCACAAACCAACTCCATAAGGACCCTCCAGTGTCTTGGTTGTCCATTTACCTTCCATGTCATACTTTTCCTTAATCACCTCTTTTCATAATGATTTTTCTTTACTAGCAAATCTCCATATCCACTTCAACGTCAAACTTTGATTCTGGGATTTCAAATTTTTGATCCCTAATCCCCCTTCCTTCTTGCTGACTATGATGGATCTCCATTTAACCAGGTGATACTTCTTTTTATCACTGTTTCCTTCCCACGAGAAATTCCTTCTTAGGACATCTATCCTACTCAAGACATTCCCGGGGATTGGAAATAATGACATCATATATGTAGGCAGAGCATCAAGAACTGAATCGATCAAAATTAGTCTACCACCCATTGATAGATATTGACTCTTCCTACTTGTTAGTTTCTTTTCAATTTTCTCCAGGACCCCGTTCCATATTCCTGTTGACTACTTTTGGCCCCCAAAGGCATCCCTAAATATATTGTTGGTAATTCTCCTATTCTACCTCCAAGAATATCAGCCAAGGATTGAATCTAGTTTACCTTATTAAGATAACCAAAGAAAGATATGATAATTAATATATCAGTCAATGTTGAGAAATCATATTTTCCTTTCATAGGAGAAGAAAATTAAAGATACTATGAAATAATAAATAAATAAATATCTGGAAATTTTTGTAGATGATTAACGTTCACATACAATTCCACTCGATGTCTAGTGTTTCTCCGGGTCGATGAAATCAGATTCCAGAATTCCGATCAGAAGTTCGCTGGATTTATAGAGAAACTAAACGCAGTTAATTTCCCAAACTATTTTATGCATAAATCAAGTCACCATGTTGATAGAGAGCAGGAGAAATAGAGAAACTCTTATCACTCCGACCAGTGGCCTCTACCAGGAAACTTTGGAGAAATGGAGTCACTTCCTCGCAGAGAAAAAGCATAAACTCCAAATGTCTATGTGTATGTGAAAGGGGAAAGGTTTAGTACATTTCCTGCTCGAGTAATGTGGTCAGAAGCTCATGCATCCAACGTTTACTTCAAAATTCTGCCATAACGGAGCAACTGAACAAAGAACTGATTTTGTCATATATGAAAATTAAATATACTAATGACTATGTGAAGTTAGGGTGGTTGAAGGGGATGAAGTGGTTGAAAATCTTCCCTCCCAAAGCTTGCTCCTTCTTCACTTTTTTCAGGCGACTTCTAGGCTGCGGTTGGAAGGAAAAAAAGAAGAGCAAAATATAAGTCATTCATGTGCTCAAATGTAAGTTAAAAAACATAGCATTTGCCATGTCAGTATGAGGTATTTAGGAGCCACACCTCTGCCAAGAAGAAGTATCTAAATGGTCAGTTGAGAAGTTAAGGTTTCTACTTGTGATGTAGATTACATACATTAGCTATTGTTATATGTGTGTATGTACGGGAGAAGATGTGGATCACCTCTTATTACATTGCCAGGTAGCTACGCGACTATGGTGGGAGGTTTTGAATTGGTTCAAAATATAGTGGGTTATGCCGATGACAGTGAAGAAGTTATTACAGAGTTGGGCTTTCAAAAGAATAATGTGAAGACTCAAGGCATGGGATATAGTCCTACTGGCTCTTATGTGGGTAGTATGGAGAGAGAGAGGAACAAGAGAGCTTATGAAGGGCTCAAGAATGATTTTGTACATGTGAGGAGTAGCCTCGTGTCTCTAGTTTCTCTTTGGTATACCCATGAGGTTTTTGTTATTATAAATGACTGCTAACTTTTGTAGAGAACCATATTTTGTTCTATGTTTCTCTACTTTTGGTATACATATTTTGTTCTATGTTTCTCTACTTTTGGTATACTACTTGTAAATGGTGATTCCCCAATTTCACTAAAATTATTTACTCTATAAAAAAAGGTGTCTACTTGACGAGTTGTGCAAGGGATTATGTAGGTATTAAGCCTTAGGGGTCGTCTAGTTCAAATACAAGTTATACAAAAATTAGTAATGTAGGGATTGTAATGCATGGGTTAATAATATAGGGATTGTCATGAGTGATTATTTGGTGTGGAATATTTGGTTTGTTGTATTAAAGAATTTAGTTTTGAACATCATGAGGGTATTTTTGTCATTTCAGTTGGTTTAATCCCTGTACTGCTAATACCCGTATTTTTATTCCACATTCTAGCCCGCCTAAAATATTACATAGATTTCTGCAGAATTTATGCAGATATTATTTTACGAGCACAACCAAAATAGCCACCAAACAATGTAGAAAACAGTGTTGGATTTTGTATATTAATTCCCTCCACTAATCAACCAAACAATGCTAAATTTTATATCATGACTAATTTTTCCTACAAGCCAACCAAATGGATATATCAATATAATTTCATAAACCAGAATCAAAAGAATAGTAATTTCTTAAGTTAAAGTAAACTTGGAGGGCCTAAAATAGTGAATTACCAATGGTGGGAACACATTTTCCCTAAGTTGAGCTGAATTTAGAAACGAAAACAACTTCAAATTATAAAAGGCATATGACAACGTCCCAAGGGAGGCTCTATGGATATGTTTGGAGGCCAGAGGTGTATCTATGACATACATTAGGGCGATTAAGGATATATATATGGTGGAGTCAAAACTCGGGTCAGGACAATGGGAGGAGACTCGGAGCACTTCCCACTCGTGATGAGGTGGCACCAAGGACAAACCTTAGTCTGTTTCTCGTTGTCTTGGTGATAGATGTATTTTCGCGTCATATCAAGGTTAGGTGCCATGGTATATGTTATTTGCAGATGATATAGTACTACCAGACTTGCAGTGGAGTTAATGCTAGGTTGGAGGTTTGGAGACAAATCATGGAGTCTAATGGGTTCAAGTTGAGCAGGATCAAAACTTAATACTTGAAGTATAAGTTCAGTGGTGTAACACATGTGGTTGACGTGGAAGTGAGACTCAATTCACAGGTCATCCCCAAGAGAGGAAGTTTCAAGTATTTTGGGTCTTTAATCTAAGAAAATGGGGAGATCTATGCAGTAGTGGTTAGACCGATTATGTTGTATGGGGTGGAGTGTTGGTTAGTTAAGAATGCTCATGTGCAGAAGATGAGAGTTGTGGAAATGAGGATGTTGAGGTGGATGTGTGAATATACTAGGAGATAAAATTAGGAATGAAGATATTTGTGGTAGACCAGATGGGGGAAGTGAGGCTCAAATAGTTCGTACATGTGAAGAGGAGATGCACAAATGCCTAGTGAGGAGGTGTGAGAGATTTGCAATGGTGGATTTAAGGTGAGGTAGAGGTAGTTTGAAGAAATATTGGGGAGAGGTGATTAGACGAGATGTGGCGCATCTTCAGCTTACCGAGGACATGACCTTAGATAGGAGGATATGGAGGTCGCGGATTAGGGTAGAAGATCAGTAGATAGTAGAACATTGTCTCGCTTTCTTGCGGGATAGGCTTGGTGATACTTTGGTGTGCCATACCTGTTCTCATGTCATACTAGTAGTATTAGTCTCGTAGTTTCTTGTGCTTCGGTTATCGCAATATTTTGTTGTTGTTCCAGTTCCTTTTTTGCTTTTGTTAAATAATGCTTTCCCTATTATTTGTTATGCCTTCTTTACTTTTGTATTTTCTTTTTTCAAACTGCTTTGATATGCGTTACTTGAGCCGAGGGTCTTTCGAAAACCTCTCTACCTCCACGAGGTAGGGCTGTGGGATTTCACGGGGTATGATGTTGTTGTTGGACAGATGTTGATTTCATTTCTTGTAATAAATTTACAGTTGACTGGAAGAGTGGAAGAGAAAAGGCGATGGTCTGAGGGAATCCATCAGGCCGTGGAGGCTAAAGAAGGCCTTAAAATTCAGGTACACTATCTCCCATGTTGACTGCTCCTTTCTGAAAATAGTTTCTTAAGTACTGCTAATTCGTTCTTTATTAAAAGTCCACGATCTATTCATTTTATAGGCTGATTCTGTTGTCGTGGCACAAATTACATATCAATCGCTATTTAAGCTTTATCCAAGGCTCTCAGGGATGACTGGGACTGCAAAAACTGAGGTGGGGTCACTCTGAAGTCTCAAATATAGTTTATGATTTAGTAATGAATTAAGTGTTTATGATAGTTATCATCTATATACCTGTGCACTGCAGGAAAAAGAGTTCTTGAAGATGTTTCAAATGCCAGTAATTGAGGTGCCAACAAATTTGCCCAACATTCGCAAAGATTTACCAATCCAAGCTTTTGCAGTAAGATGTTTATCATACTCAACAAGTTTAGTGAGATTTTGGGAAAAGGAATGTGTACCAAGTCTCTGATCTCAATTTGCATGCTTTCTGTTGTTATTCCTGCAGACTGCACGAGGAAAATGGGAGTATGTTCGTGAAGAAGTTGAGTTTATGTTTCGATTGGGTCGTCCAGTTTTAGTGGGGACAACAAGGTACTTCTGTGATGAATGTTTTTGGTTTGATTTATGGCTTTAAAGTTAGGGAACTGTTTAATTAATGACTCTTGCATATGCTACAATTATTGATTACAGCACTGGTTGTGAATATATGCAAGCATACAGACATACTCTATGTACATATATATTCTTCCATGGAGCTACTCTATGAAGCATTTTTAGGTCCCCAGGTCTTGTATCTTTGACATCATAATTTGGTAAACACACTGCCATGGTGACATTTTCCCTATATGATGGATGATGTAAATACTCATTTATGAGCCTTTTTCTAGACCAGTTGACCAAGCCTCGATTCCTGTTTCCTACCTTACGCATCTCTCTTTCCATATATTCCCTTTTCATTGTTATTAGATGGAAAAAGACAGTCTGATGTCAGCGTGAAAACTGGGATCAATAGAGAAGTACCTGCTACATGCTACTTGAGGGGGTGATTAGTTTGTCTTATTCCCGTGCACAAAGATAACAGAGAGAAAATAATCAGTGAGAATGATTACACTATCAGCAAGAGCAAAAGCCAATAGAGAGTATATAATATATAGTTGCGTGGCAAAAAAAAAAGAGGGAAAGCCCAACAAAGAGGGATGCAGATAGCAACTGTAGAAACCAAATTTTAATTTCTCTGTTTTCGTTTGTCCTCCTGTATTTTACTTTTTCTCTATTTTATGATTTCTTTTTAGGAGGGGGACATATAGGTTTAGTGAAAATTCTTCAGTTAAATTTTTCTACAAAGAAGCTTACTTTCTTAGGTTTGCATGTTTCTATACCAGGTACTACTGATTTTACTCGACAAGTTCTGATATTAAGCAATAATGGGGTTATTAACTTCACTCTGTTAGTTATTTTTGACACATGACATCATCCTTTCCACTAATGGAAAATAGTATCTGCTTAAATTTGACTTCATTATACGAAGAGTATATGTTCCTGCTTATTCCATGTGGGTCTCTCTCTAGTAGCCTATAAAATTTTTCTGAACTGGAATGCTGTTGGACTGCTAGAAGTTTTGTATTTATTATGTCTCAGTGAGTCATCTGATATTTGAATTTTCATTATTGTTCATCAGATTTACTGGCAATTAATGTTACTATATGTATATTTTGACTAATACTAATTCTTATGCAGTGTTGAAAATTCTGAATACTTGTCTGACTTGCTGAAGGAAAGAAAAATTCCACACAATGTCCTCAATGCTCGTCCCAAGGTTTTTACAGAACTCTTGAGCTCTACTTTAACTCATAATTTCAGTTTGGTTTGTTATCTCCTACTTGCACATCTTTACATGTGATATTATTTTGCTTGCCTTTGATTGATATTAATCTTTATTCCCGCAGTATGCTGCTAGGGAGGCTGACACTATTGCACAAGCAGGGAGAAAATACGGAATCACCATATCTACTAACATGGCAGGAAGGGGCACTGACATAATCCTGGGAGGAAATCCAAAGGCAAGTTAATGTCTATGTGCTTTGACATAGTACTAATTCATATTTCGGCCCTAGTACTTAGAATGACATCCATAACTTTTCCATGATAAAGATGCTTGCAAAAGAAATTTTGGAGGAAAGCATACTTCCATTTCTGACACAAGATGTTCCTGAAGTTGATGTTGATGGAGAACCAAATTCTCAAAAGGTTCTTTTGGCGTTTCTTTCTTCATCAGATAAAGAAGCAAGTACTGGTTCCCTCCTCTGCTGATAGAATTTTATATGTAGGTTCTGTCAAAGATAAAAGTTGGACCGTCATCATTGGCTTTGCTTGCTAAGGCAGCTCTGATGGGTTAGTAATTTTAATCAACTAGTATCTCAAAGTCTAAATCAGTTTAACTGATATCTTCGCTTGATTAATAGAAAATTTAACTGATAGCTTCTGATGAATTATAGTTTAGCATCTTGATATTGATTTGCTGACTTCTTTATCTGATAACTTTCTCTTTGTGGTTACTGTTTGTTATATTTATTATCTAGCTAAGTACGTTAGCAAAAATGAGAGCAAGAAATGGTCATATCAAGAGGCGAAGTCTATGATATCTGAATCCATTGAGCTGAGTCAGTCTGTGGAGATAAATGAGCTACAGAAGCAGGCTGATGAGCAGTCAGCATTTTACCCTCTTGGTCCATCCATTGCTCTAACTTATGTATCAGTTCTTGAGGATTGTGTGTCTCACTGTTTGAATGAAGGATTAGAAGTGAAAAGGCTCGGGGGGCTTCACGTCATTGGAACTTCTCTGCATGAGTCTAGGAGAATCGATAACCAGGTGAGTTTTAGTTTGGTAGGACTTTCAAGGAGGAAAAACTAACTTAACGTTTTTATCAAGAAAGTACAAAAATAAAATAATGTAAACCTTTGGCCTGTTGAAATGCTTGTTCATGTTGGAGAAAAATGAAAGAATGATTTGAAAACTTTGTATCTTATGAGTATAGTAGTTGTTTTGCTTGGTTCGCCTAGTCTTGTGGTTGTTATTAACTAGTTTACGTGCAAGTTCCATAGAAACTGTTTGTCTTTCATGTTCTTGTTAATTCCACATGTGATTTAGGTGTGGGCAATTTTTGGACATTTG
>JACEIK010005053.1:8075-22562 GCA_018107945.1 Datura stramonium | reverse complement strand
GAGATTGTGTATATATAAGTTTTACTTCTCCCTTATTCTCTATTATCTATATAGGTATGTACAAATTTTAATTGCCATTTACGAAATATTTACAATATAAGTATGTAATATTTTTGGAACTTCCTTTAAAATATGTTTATACGATTGTGACTATGTTTTTTTTTAATTTTCATTAGATATTAGAGTTTTGATTATTATTAATATTTTTATTTATTATGCTCATTTATTTTATTACAACACATCATTAACTTATATACTCAATTAATATTTCTTTTTTTTTTTATCACAAAAAATATTTTATTTTTTATTTACATAATATTGTTTAAAAAAATATCATGATTTTAAAGAATTAAAAAAATGAAAATTGATAATATAAAAGTAAAATAGGTATTTAAAATATTAATTGATATATGGGGAGAATGTCTATCATTTAAAGTTGGGGAGAAGTTTGATTTTTGAAATAAAATTTGGGTTGTAAATGATTTGTCCCGTTTATTTTGGGAAATACCTTATTTATTGACATTCACGGGCCACGAAACGACGTCGTATAGTTACTTTGCTCTTTTCCTATTATCAGCCCCCGTCTTTCCCAGTCTGTGCTCCTTTAACCTGTCGAATCTCGATCCAACTATCTGTGCTCTTCTTCGTCTCCATCCCAAGTCCCAATTACATTCTGGTGAGTTCTCAAATCCTTTATCATCTTACAATTTCTTTTGAGTTTTTAGTATATGGTTGTAGAATCTGTTGTATTCTACTCAGGTACCAAACAAAAGGGAAAAATTGACAACTAAATTGATCCGTTTAAATGGGGTTTTGTTGGAAATTTACTATCTATTTGTAATTGTTCTTGATCTCGGGGGTAAATACTGAATTGGATCGCAAAAGGGCTAGTTTCAAGAAGTTGGTTGCTTCTGGGTGCTGTTTTGGAACAGACTGGTGGAAACAAAATGGGTTTCTCTAACATGGAGAAAATTTTGTGCTTTAGAATGCGTTAGGTCAGTGAAGAAGTTCAAGAAAGTGGGCGTTTTTGTCTCCTAGAAACAGCTTTTTTGCTGTTAAAGTTGTGTACAATTAGAGAGTAAGTATCCAGATCAATGATAGAGTATAAGGCATTGCTGAAATATTAGGAGGGCTGAGAGAGGTAGTATCATAAAACTGGTTTTAACATGGTGTTGTTAATAGTTGTTGCAAATGATATGGGTATCTCTAATATGAACAAATCTGTGTTGTTATGCTTGCTCAAGGTTCATCTTAGCCCTGAAGCTAGGTGGCACTTTCTTCACTAAAGCTGAAACTGCAATAAATCTTGGCACTTTCTTCACTAAAGCTGAAACTGCAACAAATCATGGCACTTTTCTATGCTCTTGAGCTCTTGCCTTTGCACTGTTAGAAATTTTTTTGTACTTCGCTAATTAGAGTTAAGTGTGATTGTACCAACTAAAAAATGTTAAGTGGAATTTTGAGGATATGGTTGCTCCAAGGGGAAGACCCTAGCAAAGAGTTGAAGTGACGTGGATTTGCCAAGGCGATTGGCCTTTAGCCCAGACCGCATCAACAACAACTGGGCAAGTGGGGTCTGGGAAGGGTAGGATGTACACAGAATTTACACCTATTTTTGTATAGTAGAGAGACTGTTTCCCATAGATCCTCAGCTCAAACAAAATGTAAACGACACAGAATTGTAAGAGAATAAGACAGCCCAGAATCCATCATTATTGAAAAAAAAATCGCGAGCACTGGTTCTTCAATTTGTCAAAAACTACTCTAATTCTCCCAGCTGCTTTTTTTCATATTTTCTTTAATCAGAATTATTCACGATCAATGATAGTTTAGAGGTTGCTAAAATATACTCCTTTCGGTTCATATTAAGTGGTTTTTTAATCTTGGACACACACTCTTGAAGATATCTACCCACTCTTAGAAAGTAAGAAGTGCTTTTACCAACTTACCATTAGTTAAATAGTGTCTATTTTATGTAGTTTCTTAGTTACTCGTAAAAATTCACTTATCTAAATTGGGGTACCGTAGAAAAAAATAATTATTATCTTTTTGATTATGTGGAAAACTACTCATTTGGACCAAAACAAAAAGGTAAAAACATCAGTTAATATGGACCGGAGGGAGTATTCTTTTTTATGATGGTGGTATCCCGTCCAGTTTGCCCCACTTGATGGGATATTACTCGGTGGTTATTGTTGTCGTTGTATCCCGTCCAGTTTGCCTACACCTTGATACTCCATAGAGTACTTGCTCTTTGTCTACAAAGATTTAGGTAGATGAGAAGAAATCATCTAGAACCGCTAAAATATATCTGTGTAGTATGTTGTTACTAGTGAAACTAAATCTCACAGATAGATACCATTAATTAAATAGGAAAGGTAGACATTAAGATGCAAAGCTTAAGACGGTAAAACCCCTAAATGTGGAAAACATGTCTGCTCTCTTACCAGAAGTTGGTGAGATAGGAGACACATTTTCCACACTCAGCGGTTTGGATTTCAAGGGTGCCCAAGAAAGTGTTTTTTTTGTTTGCTTGGCAGAGAGGGGAGCGTCTCTGACAGCTGAAAATTTGAAGAAGAGAAATATAACTTATATCTTATCCAATGTGATATGTGTAAATGCTCGAGTGAATAAGTCGATCGTCTTTGGTGTATTGTAAGGTGGTGGAGGATGGTTTTGAACTGTCCTGCTACACGGTGCGTGATGCCAGGTACTGTCAGAGATGTGAGTTGGGACAAGTAGGATAAGAAGACAAAGGGCATGGAGGTTGCACAGGTAGCTCTTACGTGGGTCTTATGAAGGGAGAGAAATAGGAGAGCAGCTGAAGGAATTGAAAATGATTTTGTACAACGGAAGAATATCCTTTTGTCTTTGATTGTCTTTTGGTGCACTCATAAGATTTCCTATTTTTATAGACCCTGTAGTGTTATAATTGTTTACCTTATCAAAGAATGAAGGAAACTCCAATATATAAATGGCTTACTATGACTATGAGAGTAAACACCGGCAGAGAAAAAAGAAAAGACAAAAAAGATCGAGCTTATTCATCTGAGTATTTTAGCAAATTAAAGTATAAAACTTTTCAGCTCAAATGTATGAATTGCTTCCTATAACTATGAGCGTAAACACCAACAGAGAAAAAGAAAAAACAAAAAAGATAGCTTATTCTTCTGAGTGTTTTTTCCTGAGTATTTTTTGCAATTATATACAAATTTTCAATTACTGATATTCAAATATATCACTCAGATTCAATTTCTTTTGTGCTTATGTGCACTTCAACCTACATTTGGTTGTGGGTGGAGAATATAACCCAGTCCCAGTTCATCTGCTGTGTTGTGTTACCTTCGTAAACTAATTCCATAAAAGTTAGTTTCTAAATAACAGTTGGCATATATTGTTGTCCTTTAAATTTTTTAATCATTAAAGGTAATGAATCATGCTATTCAATGCTTTTCTTTAAGGTTGCCTTCTAGCTTGCATGATGTCAGCCTTTCTTGATTATACCTTGAAAGTTTGTAATGAATTGGAGCTTATTTATGAATTTCTGCTAGGATGCTACCTTACCTCTTTCTTTTCTTTTGACA
This sequence comes from Datura stramonium, assembly GCA_018107945.1. NCBI lineage: Eukaryota > Viridiplantae > Streptophyta > Magnoliopsida > Solanales > Solanaceae > Datura > Datura stramonium. Next base: position 18,978 of record JACEIK010005053.1, on the reverse strand, counting down.
TGTTTCATTTAAACAATTCGTCAGTCTAATTATTGTTTTTTATGATGTGTGCACCTGAAGTCATGGCTGGATCTGGGAGTTCGAGTTCGATGCTATATTCGTTTCTTCTATTCATCGCAACACTCTCTCTGCAGGAAGTGTATAGAGGAAAGTTGGCATCTTCAGAATTGTATACCATCCTTGGTGGATTCACTAGTTCTCTCATATTCATTTTGTTGTTAACGGTGAGAAAATTTACCTTTTGTGGTATTAAGTGTTGTGCTCTAAGGTCTCAAACGTGCAGGCACTGCTAAGTTTTTACCAGTCTATTAAATGCTGTAAAAATTTACAATGCCTGTATTCCGGTAAAATAAATCTGTACTAATTCAGATGTATTCTGTAGAAATTATTCCGTTCATCTGCAAATATATGTGCAGCTTACCTTTTTTTTCACCAGCAAGTTACCAGATACAGACTATCAATTTTAATACAAAATTGTGAGCTTGATTGCTTATGTTTTCAATGTGCTCTCTGTTTTCTGTTATTGGAGGACCAAACTTGAACTTGAGAAGTAACTTTTTTGTCTCTGACATCTTGTGGCAGAAATCATTTTTCCTTTGAGATTAATTCACTTTCCTATCTTATCATTTTCTTTTGTCAGATCCACTGTTGTCTTCACTATTCTTTATACAGTTTCGTGACTCTCATGCATTTTATGGCTGCATAAAGTGAAGTATCATATGTTGCTTTGTTAGCACACTTGAATAAAAAAAGTGTTGCTCTGCTAGCACAGTACATACCAAGCTATTATTGTATTGAGCTTGACTTGGTCTTACTGTTGCAGTTCATCGGAAACTATCAAGAAACATGTGGTGTAAGGACTGGATGGGGTGCTGGTGAGTGCATTATATTGACTTTCCATTGTCATATTTCAGTCAATTCTTTTGAAGATCTAAATAACTTTCTAATATGTTTAAGTTTTAAAGTAGAAATAAACAACGGATCTTTGTTATTTAGATGTAGCATTGAAGTTATAGTATATTTTCCCCAACATTTTTATCTTAATATACAATCCCAAATATATTGGCGGAGCTAGCTTGTGCCAAGGAGGTTCAATTGAATCCCCTTAGCCTGAAAATTATAATGCATAAATAAGGTAAAAATACTTTTTATTGTTATATATAAACTGTTGAATCTCCTTGACGTAGGAAAAGATTCTAGTTTAGTGGCAAAGGAGGTTCAAATTGCTTTAGGCTAGGTTCAAATCTAGGTGTGATAAAGTTAAGTTGTGTGGACCACATATTTTGCACTAGTAAAAAGATACTGTATGGGTCAATTGATTTTAATCTGTTCTATTGGTCTGTTACACTGCAGTTATACTCGCTGAGGTAGTTGCTCTTATTGCCGCTAGCACTGTTCATCGAGTTAGCATCACAACATGGTAATGAACTATACTATCTAGTTACTATTTTTGTGGATAAAGAAACTTATGTTTATTTTTACGTTTTTTCTTGTGGGAAATCTCTTGGATGAGTTAAATGAGCTAAGAAGAGCACAAAATTGCTTAGAATGTTACCTTCTCCCCAAAAGAAAAAAAAACACACAAAAATTACTTATGACATTAGTTTTGGGTTTTAGCCAAAAGTTTGTAGAAGTTGGAAATGTTTATGCTTTCATTCTTTTTTGGCAGAATACCTGACAGTCATCTAAGCTTGTCAGGATCTTTCATTTACACCTAAACTCAGTTCATGACCTATTAAGCCCGTGACTTTGCTTAAACTATGTCTATTAGACACGCCTATACTCAGCTCATGACATTAAGCACCTGACCAAAAGGCATAGACTATGTTCCCCATATTTATATTGGACCCTTTCTCCATGTCGCCTCTGGTTCCTTTGGGTATCCCTAAAATCATTTACCTAGTGTTATTATGTGACTTCAGATTTCCTACTCTGAAACCACCAAGATGTTTACTCAGCATAACTGTTTCCCAGTTGACCAAATGGTAGGACTTCTATTCCTTATTACCTTCCCAAGGGAAGTATCTTCTTCTTAAGCTTTCTATCGTGTTGACCGCTTTTGAAGGAATAAAGAAAACTCACATCATCTATGTAGGCAAGCAATCCAAAACACTTTTAATTAGAACTAAACTGCCCCCCAAGCAGCATGCACTATAACTTCTTTGTAGATAGCTTCCTTTAATATTTTTCTATCACCCCTTGCCATATTGAAGCAACTCTTGCCAATTCCTCACTCAGCTGCTGATTTCACAGCATTGCTGTTTCGCTGCTCATCTATCATCTCCACCTCTCTCTCTCTCTCTCTCGTCTTTTCTCCTTGTATGTGTTGTTGGATTACTGTTCTCACCAGCAGCTTATCAAAAGAAAAAAAACAGGCTTATATTATGGTTAATGAGCAGAATCAAGCTTGACTTCCTTTCTGAACAAATGTCCAACCTATCAAGTGGCACTCCACCATAATATATGGGTCATGAGTGGGTGGTGAAGCTTGTTGTACTCTCATCAAACCCACATACACAACTAGTTCTTTAGCCGATTACTCTTTTTTCCATCTCTAATGGCAGATGCAGTCTTATATCTTGCATTAATCATTGTGCCCCTTTTTTACCAAATCTGAGAAGCTCATATAAAATAAGGGGTAAGGTTGGATAATTTTGACCTTGATTCTTCCTGTAAATAATTTTATTAGCTCATATAAACATGTTCATGCAAGAACTTGTGTAAAGTACATTATAAATCTGACTGGGTGTTCTTGGATCTCAATGCAGCTTCTTGTTCTCAGCCGCATTGCTGTATGAGGTCAACAAGCTCTCAGGAGTGATGGTTTCTAGAGGTGAATCTAGAGGCAAAAGGTACTGATGTACGTTTTGGCCTCCAAGGCCAGGATGGCTGGAGCTATTTGCTTACCTTTGTACTTTTCATAGTAATGTTATGAGAGGTGAGGCAAATTTTACCAGAACTTGCAGAATGATATTTTAGTGAAATCACGAGCGAGTTTATATCACTACATTCTTGGTCATTTTTAGGTTTACCTGACGTGAATGTTTTGATAGATTTGATGAGTTACATGATAGCTTTGTGGTGGAAATTCCCCAAGTATTCCTGCAGTGTCCAATTTAGTGTGTACTAGACAGAGCAATAGTGCTTGGAAGTGATTCTTCTTGTTAAGAAAGAATCAAATCTACTGAAGACCAAAACTCTCAAAGCGGAAATAAGAGTTTTGTTGGTTTAATTCAAGAATCGAAGTGGTAGTTGCCCAATGCAGACTGAAACCATAAATTGTCATTGATATAACTCAAAGAGTTAAAAAGCATTTAGACTAAAATTGTGTGCGAGTTGAGGTGGTTAGACCTATATCCCGAAATGCTTTCAGCATAGGAGCTTGGTTTATCAAAACTTCCTTAATTGCTTTTGCAAAACAACCAGCTCAATCGAGTCCTAAGTTTGTTCTAAAACTCATTTTTAAGTGCATAGGTGTCAAAAACCTTCTTATCACAATTTCACCATTCACTACCCTCAACATCTGCTGATCTGAATCTGATTTGAAGTTTGAAATTTATTTGAACATGTTATTTTAATTTCTTAAATTGTATTTTTTTTTTCATAAACATGGAACTTTTAACTCTTACACTGTCTTACTACATGAGCAAATTATAGTTCATAAATAAGGAAGGTGTTGGAATATTTTAAGACGCTACATAAATAAATTTTATATCTCCATGTTCTCTTTATAAATTAATATTTGCAATTACATGCTATTATAAGTTTTTAAATACACATAAATTTATAAAGATTTCCTGATTCAAAAAACTCAATAATAATAGTAACTACCTATTCTTGAATATAATTCTTTTACATGATACATTCAATCTATTCACATCAAACATGAACTGTTTCTCATATAAATTTTAAATGATATTTAGGATTTGAAATTAAAGTTGAAATCTCGTACACATTTTAAATTTTGAAATTGATATTTCAAATCTTATGATCAAAAGCCTGCTTGCTCAAAACCAACAATTATTCAAAATTTTAAACTATCCTGCCTGTTTAAATGCTTTTTACATGTTCATTTTTTAATTCTTTTTCTACTACTCTTATCTCATCTTTGTTCTTAGGCCTCACTTCATAGTTTCGATCAATTTTTAAATGGTCTATCTTCCATAAATCTTATCCATAGTATATCCATATATTGTCATGATATCATTGAGGATATGCAATCCTTTGTGAATAGCGCTTAGGGTTCTTTAATTCTTCATGATACCGTTATAATATATTTATATAGTATCACTAAGGAATGAGCAGTCATTTAGAGATACACTTCTTAATCATGTATGATACTATCACAATATACTCATATACTGTCATGGTATACAACATGATATCATCACAACCTTCAAACTCATAATTGGGCACAAATTGTAATTATTTCGGATGAAATTGTCCATTTTTATTGTAATTAGTTTAGTTTTTAATCTACTTTTATGTAACTTTTCCCCTTGGGTTGAAAGCAATTAGACTCATTTAGTATAAAGATCCAACGACCAATTTCAGCTTCGATTAAGCATGAAATAAGATGATTTGTTGTGGTGGTGAAAAAGACTTTTTTATTATGTTATTGAGAATGCGATGGCTCAAGGCGAGGAAAGTGGCCTTAGCTTTGGTTCTGGCTTAGCTCGACGGAGTTTGATATTAAGATATAAAAATGGTGAATCAATCTCTTACCATTTATTGAAACATACAGAGTATTTATATAAATAAATGACTTGATCCCCAAGTTAGTAAACCTACAAGTTAAAAAAAAAATTAAAAAAATGGGAATATTCTTATTCCAGTAATATTTGAAAGTAACTTTTAAAACAATAATAATTCAACCGGATAGATTAGATACTAAATTAATAAAGCTTGTGAAAGTTGACTGTTTTTGATCGCTATAGTTTTTTAAAATTTGAAAACTAACACAAGGTACCTACCATTCAGACAAGTATTTTGAACTTGAACAATTTTCTTTTAAATACCAAGTCAATTTTTCAGTTTTCACCAAAAACGCCTATGAAATACCATCTTTTTTGCAAACAAAATTGGAATTACATAGACTATCTACCTTACTCGAACAAATTCTTTACAAGAAAATAGTAAACAAGAGGAATGAGGGGAAACAGCTAATTGAGCATATGGTCAAAAACTATCTTCCATATAAGAAAAAGAAAAAAAAAGTTTTTTAACTTTTTCTATTTTTGTATATACCTTGATAAGCTGTTACTGCTACTGCTAATTGAAATATCTCTGAATCTATCACTGTGTAATGAGTATGATTCAAATGACTCAAAGCCAAGGGGCAGTGGCCTATCTGGTAATCTTGGAATATCAATGTCTCCTTCAAGCATTCTCAAAGCATCTTCTATTGTAGGTCTTAAAGCCACCATAACATGAGCACAAAGTATCCCAACATGAACAAATCTCTCCATTACTCTCTTTGGCCCTTCCTCCCTTATTGACACATCGAAAACCCCTTCCACATTTCTTGATTTCACCATCGTCCATGCCCAGTCTGTGACCAAAAGTGCAGAAGAATTCGATGCATCAAGAACCCTCCTTCCACTCATGATCTCTAGGATCACAATGCCAAAGCTATAAACATCACTCTTCTCTGTTAACTGCCCGTAAAGTGCATATTCAGGTGCTAGATATCCATATGTGCCAGCCACCCTTGTTGTAAGATGAGTTTGTCCTTCTTTGCTTTGCTTAGCTAATCCGAAATCTGCAACTCTTGCCTTCATATCCATGTCCAGAAGTATATTTGTGGCCTTTATATCGCGGTGGTAAATGGAAGGTTTGATTCCATAATGCAAGTAAGATAGCCCTTTAGCCACATCAAGAATTATGTTCTTCCTTTGGGGCCAAGATAACCGTTTCGTTCCAACATTGAAGAGATGTTCGTCCAAGCTACCATTTGGCATGAAATCATAGACCAAATATCTCCCTTTTCCATTCAAGTTATCACTTGTAACACTAAAGCCTCTTAGAGGAAGAAGATTCCTATGCCTGATCTTGCTTATAATCTCTGCCTCATTAATAAACTCCTCATCACCCTTACTATCCATATCAAGAATTTTCTTCACAGCAATTAGGGTACCATCAGAAAGGGTCCCTTTATAGACACTTCCGCTCCCTCCTTGGCCTATCAGGTTCCTTTGGGAGAATCCTTTAGTGGCTTGTTCAAGCTCACCCACTTGAAACCACTTAGCACCAGTGTTGGGCAAAATTTGGGACTTAACACTAGATACATATCCTTGATGCAATGCATCTTGCTTTCTCTTCTTATCCCATTTCTTGTAAAAAATAATGGAACCTATAGAACCCAAGATCCCAAAGAAAGCACCCAAAAACCCGAAAACCAATTTTAGCAAAGTGTCTCTGCTAAGATGGCGCGATCGTCTAGCCTTGTCGGCCAAGGGCAAGGCAAGAACACAACCAGCAGTTCTGGGATCCTCAGGTCCAAATTCATTAACCATAGCAGCAGCATAAAGGGCAGTGAAATAAAAACACTTAGCATTGGTCAAATTGGGATTCAAAGAAACCAAATAAGTATTTACCTTCAAACCAGCATCAACACACAAGCTGCACCTAGTAAGGCCTCCAAGGTCACCAGTACAAGATGAGTCAAGTAGGCTATTTGGACCTAGTTTGGCCATCCAATCATTCACTGTGACAATCCCTCCACAGCTCGAAGGCTTAACGACGAAATCACTACTCCCATTCATGCACTGTGAGACAAAAGATTGAGAAATTGACATGGAAGAAAGCTTGGCTTTGAAGGCTGAAGTACATGAAAGGGCAGCATCTTCATTTGGGAGATAAAACATGGATGTTTCTTTGAGGTGTTGTGCCAGTCCTATACCAAAGAGACTACGGAGAGTTTGGCAGCAACTCTTCTCCAAAGACTCTTCTGTGCATAAAGAAGTGTCCCATTTGCAGGTTTCTATGTAATCAAAGTTTATTGGACATGAAGAAGAAGAAGAAGAGGAAGAAGAGAAAGGAAAAAGAAAATGGGAAAAGGAGATGAGGAAAAACATGTAAGAGAGTTTGTTCATGGTTAATTTCTAGCTGTTTGTTTAGATTGATCTGCCCAAAGAGTTTGTTTTTCTCGTTTTAATTTTGGTTATATAGTAAAGCAATTTGAGAAGCACACCACAAAAATTGGTGCTTTTTGATGTGGACTATGGAAAGTAGGTAGGTCATAGTCAACAAAAACTCACTGCCGTCTATTTGATAATAATTTTTTTTTCATATTAAACACGCTTACATTATTTTTGACTTATAAAATATTTGATACCCTCCTTCTGATTTATTTATTTGTAAGAACCATTTACTTTAAAGTATCATGTCATGTTCTTATATAATTAATAAACAAGAAAAAGCTGCAGACTGAGATTATACGGAAGATAAACTATCACGGGAAACCATTTTTACAAATAAAAATGTAAATTATGAGAAGTATTAAAATTTTCTCAATTCTTGTACAATCTTACCAAATAAATAAATCACAGTTCATAAACAAATATCAAAATATCCTAAGACGCCACATTGATGAATCACATATCTCCATGTTTCTTTTACAAATAAATATTTCTATTACAAGCTTTAAATATGCACGTAACTCTATAAAAACCCACTAGTCAACAACAGTAGTAACTAACTATTCTTTAGTATAATCTTTTTCACATGATACAAACAATTTCATGTCGAGCATAAATTTATTTTGCAAAATTTAAAATATTTATTTAAAATTATTCCAAACTACATATCCAAACGTTGATTTAAAATTATAATTTCATATCACATGTCCAAACACAAATTAATTTTTATCATTTACTCCGTGTTTTAGTCGTCGTACCGGTATTGCACGTCCAAACGCAATTATTTCAGTAGGATTTGCAAAATCCAAAATTTAGAGTTGCACTCTGCTCCTCAAATGTAAAGATACAAAATGGAATATAGTATTTTGCTGTATACAAACTTTTTAACTGTCCAGATGAAGGTGAACTACATATATAGCTATAGAGCAATCTAAAGAGCTACAAAATAATCTAGCTGTATTCATTTGTCAAACTCCCAAATGACTCCTCCATCCTCTGCAATCACAGCACCAACCAACTTAATAGATAGAACAAGCAAAAATAGAGAAGAAGAAAAAAGAAAAAGAAGAATAATTGTATCAATTGAAAACTAAATCAAACAAATGCTATGCTGTATTCACGTGGAGTGGCCTGTTTGAGTACTAGACGAGGAAAGACACTTGAACATTCACAAACAAGTGTTCCCCTATGTAAGGGGTTGATCAAAACCTTTCGCGAATGTTCAAGCGCTGATGGATTGAAAAAAACGCAGCTAGAAAGAGGTGGCATGTTAGAAGATACAGGGAGGAAAATATGACCGAAGAATAACTAGCAAGGAACCATCTTCCAAACTTCAAAAAAGACGGTAAATAATGTAATTTAACAGTTAGACATATATTGCTATTTCCGAGAAAATGAGATTACTTGCTTTTTACAATTTGAATAGAAGAAAATGACCTCTTCAGATCTCTTAAGTGTAAAAATGAGGATCTCTAGTAAAAAAGCCATAAAACTATAAAAAAAAATTGTAAAAAGCTAGAAAACCATTTCTCCTACTATTTCTTACATCCTCGTTTACCAGGCCATAAGTTGTTTTTCTTGCTGGATGAAAGATTTGCAATTACAAGGAGGGGAGGAAGAAGAGTTTATTTAGTTCAAGGGCAAGGCAGAGATGCCTGAAGAATTATTTGGACAAAGAGAATTTGCTGTGAGATATTAACACTCTTAAGAGAATAAAACCATGTCATTTAACATCCAAAGGAAGAAAAAGACGTTCAAATAACACCTCCCAAACAACTCTTTAGTATTTTAAATCAACTTGATATTCTATTTCTCCACATCGATTAGTATCATTTTCAAATTGCATAAGAAGAACAATACATAAGCATTATCTTATTGAATAAGCATTTACTGAGTCCCAAAAATTTAACAATCTAAAAGCAAGATCTAAGTACTTGATCACTATCCTCGGGATTCTTTCTATCATCTAGGGAAGATTTATAAGCATTACATAACACATGTTCTTTTGAGTCCCCCCTACCAAAATATCAAAAACAGGTCATTAAATGTTTTAGGCTTTATATGCTATCAAAAGACAATATCCACCTCCAACTAAAATTGGTTTGAAATCTTCTCAAAAAAGAAAAGAGGGTTTGAAATAACTTGAGAAAAAAAAGAAGCTAAGGGCTTCACATGCTATTGATATATTAAGGAACATTAGCTTAAATTTTGTATTTGTATGTGTTCTCAATCTTGAGCAGTGGAAACAAATGACATATTTCATTCAATCTCTTATTAATTAGAGCAGTACATGCATACCTTTGACCTTCTTGTTGATCCATACTTCAAGTAGCATCCCTGCACCAACTCCGGCAGCAACACATGACCCATAAAAGGCTATGGAATATGGTAAGGATCTCCGTGGGAGGAAATAACAATCAGGAATTTGTCGAATCCTTTTTGGAAGCCGTTTCTTCACAGCTGGTCCAAGACCAGGCTCCCTACTTTCTCCACCCAGACTTTTCCAGTCCATCTCTTTTAATGGGTCTTTTGGCTGTTCTGCTGCCATGACAGCACTCTCTAGCATGGAAACCCGCTTATGAGACGAAATGTTCAAGAAAATCAGAGTCTTGAGTTTGAAATTATAAAGAAATCTTCACATTATAACAGGATATCTATAGTTGGCTTCTTTTTTTCCGTGATAGGTAAGGTAAAAAGTTTATTGATCAAACAGTACCAAGGAGCTACTGCAAGTGTTATAAATTCTGAACTCCATCAAACACTATGCAACAACAGAATCTACATAGTCCATAAATTGAAATAAACTAAAACTAGTTATGCCAACAAAACAAGTTTTGCAAGAATCTAAGTTTATGCAGGCAATCAACCTAAGTTGCGCAGACTCTTAACTTTCGATGCCGCACCCGTGTCGGATTCTCCAAAAATAACAAGCACCCATTGACATTTTTTAAGAGTAAGAGCAACATAGCAATCAACTCCCTTTTCCTTCAAAGCATCTTTTGTTTCTCTCCTGCCATACTGTCCAAATGATGCGTAGGGGAATTATTTCCAAATCTTCATCCGCTTTCTTTCCATTCTCGGACCTTGCCAACAATTTAGTAAATCTTTAAAGCTCTGTCGCATTAACCAGTAAACACCAACGATTTAAAAATAAGGACCATATCAGCCATGTTTTCACAGTGCAACAAGAAGTGACTAACAGTTTCTTCGGAGCATTCACATAGAAAACACCTATTACATAAGCTATCTTTTGTAAATTATCTTGAGTCAAACATGTTCTATAGGTAGCAATCCACCCAAAGCATGCTACTTTTTTGGGGGCTTAGTTTTCCAAGGCCAGAGATTCTCAGATCTATGATTCTGTTATTGCAGCCATTCATAGCCTGATTTCACTGTAGAGTTCCATGAGTTATTTGCAAGCTATATCTGTGTATTCTCCTTCAATCTTTACAATCTGCGTTTTCTGCAAAAAAGAAGCTACTTCATCCAACTCCCAATCATTAAAATCCCTCTTGAAATGGACGTTACAGCCTCCTTCACTAAAACAATCAGCCGGCAGACACTCTTGATATAAAACCAAACTGCAAATGGGAGGAAATTGATTCTTCAACAGCCCCTCATCACACCATCTGTCAGACTGTAATTTGATTTGTTTATCCATTCCCCACCGTTTTAATATTATTCTTAAATTCACCCCATAGATTTATTATTTGATTCCACATAGGCACACCATATGGAGAGTTTACAGGTTAGTTCTACGGAGA
>JACEIK010005052.1:48414-94199 GCA_018107945.1 Datura stramonium | reverse complement strand
TTTTGCCCCGTACTCCAGTCCCTGTGGGATCGATACTTGGCTTACTTGAGCCACTTACTACTTGTTCGACCACGTGCACTTGCGTGTAGTCATCCAGACACCCGAATAGAGAGTATAAAAGGTCCAATTCTTTCTATCAATGAGCGCAATGCGCAAATTGACAATATGCTGAGCCACTAGTACGATATGCAAATGCTCCAGCTGAGGATGAATGGTGTGACTGAGGAGCAGCTTAAACAGCTTAACATAGACTACCCTCTGAGCGAGCACTCACGAGCCCTTTGCATAGTTGGGCTTGGATACGAGGAGCCTTTTGATGATGATGTAGCCACGGAGGACGAGATGGCCAGAATAGAATCGGACCTAGAGTCTAGTGATGATAATGAGGAGGATTCTGAGATGGGGGAACCTGCTCTTTCCCCCACAGACGATGAGGAGTAGAGGCCCAGGGAGTTCTTCTTTCACTCTTTTGCTTTATGCTTTATTGTTTTAACACTGGGGACAGTGTTACTAATTAAGTGTGGAGTGGGAGAAGTGAAATTCATATTAGCATGCATGCCTTAATTGCTAAATTTGCACATGGTAGGCCTAGTTTATTTTTGTCACGACCCGAATGTAGACCTGAATCGTAACACGGGACAAGGAGCCCCGAGAAACTCCAAGTTTACTCATGACATGAATATTCATCTAATTCCTTATCATTACGCGGAATACATAACACGACGATATAGTGGAAACATAAACATAACATAGCACAACATGATAAGCAGAACGCACTAAAATACATAACAACTGAGTACTACAATTAGTCTGAAAGCCTATCAGATGAGTTGATGGGAAACCATCCCCAACTAACCCAACAAAACTGAAAGAAAAAAGGGACATCAATATCTGAAATATATGGTCCTCAGAGAATGAGGACTCACCCAAAAGGGTGGATGATAAACTCTGAAATGGACTACTGACGGGACTGAGCCTGAGTGTCGGGTCCTGTATCATGAAACGATATAGCATAGAGTATGCGGTCAGTACGTGGAATGTACCTAGTATTAAAGGTAAGTAAACGGACAATTAAAATATATAAAATCTCATAAATGATCATAAGAGTGGGACAACATGCTCATAACATAAGTAACATACAATAACATAAGGCTCAAGGTTTTCAAAACGTTCGTAAATCAATCGTAATCATAATCATAAGAGAAAAGCTTTCATGAACATGAATTGAGCAAAAGTGCATAATCATAAACATGCACAAATCATCAGGAATAGTGGGAGATTTTTATAACCGACATACTCCATATGAGCACACATGGAGCCCGACCTGTAAATCCCTAGTCAGGAGGGTGTTCGTATCTTGCCAAGGGTATAACCATGAAGGGAGTGATATCACACATGAAAGGGCCCATTGGGGCAAAGGGACAGTCATAAGGGAGGTCCCATCATGTCCTACGGTGGCACATAGTTCTAAGATTCGGGGCAAAACCTGGGCGCCGAACCTGATCGGTGTTAAATACTACTCCCAAAACGTATATAGTGCTCATAGTATAATATGCATGAAATTCATGGGCTAGTTAAATCATGATAATCATAAACATGCTTGTAAATACGTGAACTATCCATGAGGGTAAGGCCCATGAGTCGGCCGAAAACATAATTAGTAAATCATGGGATTCATGCATGCTTGTAGATTATGTATGGACTTTGTCAATCATTAATGTATAATGGGAATTTGAATAAATCCATATTATAACTCATAAATCATGATGGGTTTATGAATATCAACAATTAAGGTAATGATCATAAATCGATTCATCATGGGAGATCCATTTTTGGTCGTTAGAACCTCCTTTTCATGTTGCANTTATGAATATCAACAATTAAGGTAATGATCATAAATCGATTCATCATAGAACATGCATAATTAGACATAATTTAGTAGAAATTGAAATCAATAAATTTATAATAAAAATAATTGTAGAATCTGATCACAGTTCATTAAATATGATGTAAATCACGAAAAATAATAACTCATTGACAGGTCATTAGAATTCCACAAGATTAAAGTTAAAACCCCATATGAGTTTTGCACAAACTTGAACCAATACACACCATATAGCTTGAACCATTCTAACTGGTTCACTGGGTAAGCAGCAGAGGGAAGAGGTCTATACCCATTGCGTAGCTAAAAAGGTTCACTTTCTTACTTGACTGAGAGTGAGATTCAGGCATCAGAGGTCTTAGGAATCCAATCCCTATCGAGCTATAAGTGGAACAAGCGCTCTTAGCCTTTTTCTTGAGAGTAGGACTTATGAAGTCAAAGACTTCAACCTGCTGCTTGACTGCTCGACTTGGCTAAGTTGTCACAAAGGACAAGGTAGCCCCTAGATCTAACAAAGCATAAGAATTAAGGTGAAACACTCGTAACATACCATTAACCACATCTGGTGTAGTCTTCTGCTCCTGACGGGTCGCAAGGTCATAGAACATGTTCTAGCGCTGACCGCCAGCTAAACTAGTTAAGGCAGCCTGCTGAGAGGGACATACTGCTGGAGCGGCTGAACTAGCGGCTGGCATACGGGCTCCGCCGCCCCCTGATCTGGCCAAAGGGCAATCCCTGAGTCTGTGTCCGGGTTTTCCACACCCGAAACAAGCGTCTGAGCCAACTAGGCACCTCCTTGGGTGATTCTTGCTACACCTTGCACAAGCTTGAAAAATGCGCTCTGTATGCATGCTACCCTAGACCCTCGATTCTGAAGCCCTGCTTCTCCGATCCCCTCATGATCTAGATGGTGTACTAGCCGAGGATGGTGCTGGAGCAAAAGACCTATGATTAGATTGCTGGCGCTGTCCACCCCCCGATCTAGGCTGAGAAATCCCATAATTGTTTGTCCTGGCCCTCTTGGCCTCTCTCTGCCTCAAATACACTAACTCCATCTATTGGGCATGCAACACTATGTAGGGAAAATCTATATCCCGATGTAGAATGGCGATCCTACAGTCCTTATCCTGGTAGTCCACCACTCCATGCACAAATCGACTCACCCGAGCCCTCTGGTCCGCCACTAACTCTGGTGCATACTTGGATAAGAGGGTGAACTACAGCGCATACTCCTGAACCGACATATCACCCTGCTTAAGATTTACAAACTCGACCGCCTTCAGTTCCTTTATTTCACGAGGGAAGAACCGATCAAAAAAGGCTACATGAAACTCTTCCCAACCTATAGGGCCTGCTCCCACTTCCCTACTCTCTCTCCATTGTTTAAACCAAATATGCGCTACCCCTTTCAGCTGATAAGAGACCAAATCAATGCACTCTCCATTTGGCACCCCCATGACCTGGGTGATCTTTAGAATCTCATTGATAAATTCATGTGGGTCCTCATCTACCTTGGACCTAAGGAACTCCGGCGGGTTCATCCTCAAGAAATCTCTAGCTCGAGCCGCCACTGCATTTCCATTTTATGGAACATGCACAACCGCCTGCTGGTTGACCTAAGCGGTCAAGGCCTGCGCGAGCATCTAGATGGCTACCCGAAACTCAACATGGGCAACTGGCTCCAATTCCTGGTGCTCTTGAACCGATGGGACCTGTTGGTGCCCATTACCATTGCCATCCTCATGGGCATCTCTGTTCTCATTCCTCCTACCATTCATTCTTCAGGGTGCCATGATTCCGCAATCGGGAATAGCATGAATTAGAAGGTTAGAGAGACTTTTCAGTGCACGACATAGATCATGAAAGAAGGGAACATTTCCTAAAAGTATTGTAGCCTTTTCGTCATAAGTGTGATGCACTTCACACCCATGAAAAAGACTCTAATTAACGCGGCTTTCAGATACCCTAGGACACTTCAAACCTATTGCTCTGATACCAAGTTTGTCACAATCCGAATGTAGACCCGATCGTAACACGGGACAAGGAGCCCCGAGAGACTCCAAGTTGACCCATGGCATGAAAATTCATCTAATTCCTTATCATTAAATGGAATACTTAACATGATGATATAGTGGAAACATAAACATAACATAGCATAACATGATAAGCGGAACGTACAAAAATACATAACAGCTGAGTACTATAATTATTCTGAAAGCCTCTATCATATTTGATGGGTTGATGGGACAACATCCCTAATTAACCTAGAAAAATTGAAACCAAAATGGGACATCAATATCTGAAACATAGAGTCCCTGAAGAATGAGGACTCACCGAGAAAGTTGAATGCTAAACTCTAAAATGGACTACTGACAGGGCTGAGCCTGGGTGTTAGGTCCTATATCATTAAACGATATAGCATAGATTATGCGGTCAGTATGTGGAATATACCGAGTATGCAAGGTCAGTAAAATGGACATTTAAAATACATAAAAGCTGCTAAATGATCATAAGATTGGGACAACATGCTCATAACATAAGTTACATACAATAACATAAGGCTTAAGGTTTTCAAAATATTCGTAAATCGATCGTAATCATAATCGTAAGAGAAAAGCTTTCTTGAACATGACTTGAGACAAAGTGCATAATCATAAACATGCATAAATTATGAGAAATAGTGGGAGATTCTTATAACTGACATACTCCATATGAGCACACATGGAGCCCGACCTGTAAATCCCTAGTCGGGAGGGTGTTCATACCTTGCCAAGGGTAGAACCATGAAGGGCATGATATCACACATGAAAGGTCCCATTTGGGAAAATGAACAGTTACAAGGAGGTCCCATCATGTCCTACGGTGGCATGTAGTTCTGAGATTCGGGGCAAAACCTGGCCCCGAACCTACTCGATGTTAAATACTACTCCCGAAACGTATATACTTCTCATAGTATAATATACATGAAATTCATGGTCTAGTTAAATCATGATAATCATAAACGTTCTTGTAAATACGTGAACTAGACATGAGGGTAAGGCCCGTGAGTCGGCCAAAAACATAATTAGTAAATCATGGGATTCATGCATGCTTATAGATCATGTAAGGACTTTGTCAATCATAAATGTATAATAGGCATTTGAATAAATTCATATTATAACTCATAAATCATGATGGATTTATGAATATCAACAATTAAGATAAAGATCCGATTAATCATAAAACATGCATAATTAGACATAATTTAGTAGAAATTGAAATCAATAAATTTATAATCAAAATAATTGTAGAATCTAATCACAATTCATTATATATGATGTAAATCACGAAAAATAATAACTCATTGATAGATTATTAGAATTCCACAAGATTTAAGTTAAAACCCCATATGAGTTTTGAACAAACTTTATGAATTAGGAGAGATTGGGCATGGATGTGGACGAAAACACCCATTCATAACTCTACATACATGTAAATGGTTGATTCTTACCCTCCCTTGAATGCCCAAGAAGGAATTGAAGAAAACCTTGAAGTATTACCTTGATCACCTCTTTAGTCTATCACTCTTGCATGCATGAATATGAAAGTGGCTTAAAATGAACTTAACCCCTTTAAAAGTCATTATTCATAATTCAAAATAATGTAGTTTAGGCCTTAGAAGCTTAAGAATTCTGAAATAACCCTTACAACATTTGCAGAAAATAATATTCGGGTGGTCCCAACGAGGGACCTGACGACTCATCGTCAAGGGTCACGACTTGTGGCTTAGCTCATGAGGTTCACTGCTTCTCTAGTCTTTAGGGCTCATAACAGATAATCTAATGAGTTGTTGCCATGTGATCACGACTAGTGGTCACCATCTGTGATGTACACTGCCTTGGACTCAATAAAATTATTCCCTGCTGCTCATGACTCTCCCCACGATTCGTAGTGACTGAACTCGTGGGGTCCTCCCGTCAAGTACACTGCCCCTTTCCTTCACTACTCTTACTCACCCACCCCACGACTAACCTAACGAGTCCTGGGGACTGACCACGACTCGTGTTCACGACCGTGGGATCCCATTTCTCACATTTCAAATTCTTCACTTAGCCTCCCCACGAGTCACATCATGACTCGTGGGCTACTCTCATGGGTCACCTCACGTCCTGTCCTGTGCCTGGTGCCATTTTTAAATTTTTCTCCGTTTCAACTCCTGGGTCTGATCTTTGGGCTTTCAAGGTATAACACTTTTGGGATTTATGATTTATTTTGCATGCTTGATAGGTTAGTAGTAGTTTTTTCTAGTTTTATTTTATTTGGGGCTCCTCCAATTTTTGTTTTCGGTACTTTTCCGGTGGATAGTCCCTTAGAACCGATTAGAGAGTCTATATTTTTTGATTTTTTATTGTTAGTCATTGAGTCTTGACTTTGCCCGATGATGAATGGATGACGACTGTCTTAAGGGTAAATTTTTCATTAGGAAGAACAAGATCTTGGACCCTATGAATGCTAGGTGTTTCACTTTAGGTATCATTGAGACTTTATTAAATTCACTCATAAATGCATGAAAAAGGTAGAAACACTTAGTCTTTCGGGAATTGACTCTTGTACTTGAAAAAATGGGCTTAATTATGTTATGCATGCAATATGAATATATGTCTTTATATGATCTTAATTTCCATCGTTAAACCATTTTGTGCCAATGTGTGAGGAATTTTTGATATACTCCATACTTGTAAATTAATTTCTAGAACTTGCCCAGTGTGTTTGCAAAACAAAATAAGAATGATGGATTTAGAAAGTGATATAGGCATTTCTTTGGTAGCCTTATTTTTATCCTATTTTACCTACCTTGATTATAATTATCCTAGCTAGCTATGTTTGAGCCTTAGCCTATTCTTTTGATAGCCATATTAAAATCTTAATCCCTTTTTGTTCTATAGACTTGTATTTAATGAAAAAAATCTTGCATGAAAGGAGCTTAAGTGGAGAAGTGAAGAGAAAAGCTAAAAAGTGTGGTGAATTAGAAGAAAAGAAAAGGGTGAAATTTTCTAAACAAGGAGGGTGATGTTAGTGGTAAAACAAAAAAAAGAAAGAGTTTTGAAAATAAAAAAATGAAAAAAAAGTGCCAATGAGCTCAATGTTGAAAGAAAATCCCTACTAATCACCTAAGTTGAAAAATTGAAAAATAAAAGGAGGTATAAGGAGAAAATTTGAAAATTGAAAAAAGTGCTAAAATCCAAAGTGTTGTGAAGTATTAAAGTGCTTAGGGAGATTAGTCACTATCTTGGCCAAATAGNATTAAAGTGCTTAGGGAGATTAGTCACTATCTTGGCCAAATAGTTCCTACCCGTCCCTTAGCATACACTATAACCAAATTTAAGTCCTAATTGATCCTTGATTCACAATTCTATATTAGTGGAGTATTACACTGTGGGCAAGCGTACGGGTCGTCTTTTGAATATATGTTGAGTTCTTTGGGAGAGTGAGCGGATTTTGTTATATTTATCCCCAAGTTAATATTGTTTTATATCTTGTGTGTGAAAGGGCATCTCTCCAAATTGTGAGAGGCACAATGGTAAGTCTTTGGTAAATCTTGATTACTAAATTATATATGATTCATGTTGGCCTAAAATATGTCTTGATGAGTTAGATTTCAAAAAGCTAAGTGATTTCAAACTTTGACATTTTAATGTTTATCCTATATGCATGCTAGTGAATTGTTTGAGCTTCATTGCTTTGTTTCATGATCTTAAGTGCAAGTAGACTTGTTCGTAGGAGGAATTTTGTGCCTAAATGTGAGAAGAGAAGTAGTAGATTGTTCGAGGATGAACAATAGTTTAAGTGTAGGTTGTTGATGAAGGGCGTACCTATGCACTTCTTAGACATAATTTTGCCCATACTTTACTATATTTTGAGGATAAATTTTGTGTGTTGGCATGTGTTTATGTTATATATTTGTGAAATTAGCTAACACACATGATTAGAGGCTTTTAGGGCTAATAATGATATATTTGGGTGTATTTGAGGCTTTTGGAACACATGTGAAGAAGATGGAATAAACGAAGTAGCATCAAAGTCAAAAAATTACACTGCCAGCATTGCCACACGACTAGAGGCGAGAGGCGCCAGCACTCCAACGCTACAGAAAGCACGAGGCGCCCTTCTTTCAGCACTATTAGAGGTGCGACACGGCACTACTCCAGCGCTATAGTAGGCGTGATGTGGCACAGCTTCAGCGTGATGGCATGCGCGAGACGCAGCTCATCCAGCGTGATGCCTTGCGCGGCACGCCAAACTTGTTAAAACGGCCAGTAGTCAAATCCTACTTCAACTAGGGAAATAAGCTACAAATCCCAAATCAAATCCACAAAAGGAAAAAGAAGGAAAAAATCTATTATAAATACCCTTTATTTCTTTGTAAAGTGAAGACAAGTTTTAAGACAAGTTTTAGACAAGTCTTGACACAATTTGAGAGGATTAGTGTGCGAAATATTTGAGATACTTGTTATCGAATTATTTTGTAAGGTTTTATTTTTACAAAACGCTTTGAGATACTTGTTATCGAATTGTTCTTCCTTGTTTTTGCAATAATCAGGTGAGTTTCTTCCTGTTATCATTGTATGTATTAATTTATTCTTTTGTCTATGAATGCTATGAATTTACTTATAATTATGAGAGGCTAAAACCTCCACAACTAGGGTTGTGGGAACCATGATGAATTAACACATATAAGTAAAAATACTTAGTGATTCTTGAATGGGGCTTATGCATGTATTGTTTTTTTCCTTCGTTTTAATTATTTATTAACAGTTGCAAATGTTGAAATTTGCCTTCTTCTTACTCACCGGATCAAGGGAGTAATGAATGGGAAAATGGATTAACAACGGAGATTTGAGGCTATCAACCCTCATCTTATCACTTGACCTTGTCCAGGAATAGCTAATCCGATATTAAGGGTAAGGGTTAATTAAGTATACATCTGCATATGGACCAAGTTGCGTGGTGATAATAATCTAAATAAGGGACGAACCATTAAGGTGAAGTCATCTAAATATGGGACCAACCATTTAGGTGAAGTTAACTTACCGATATTGCATGCTAAGCACCAGAATAGATCACTAGTATAAAACGCCTTGTGGTTATTAAGTCATGAGGAACACCCACCCTTGTTAGTTGCATTAATTTGGAATTAACCTTTACTTTCTCTCAACAATATTGCTTGCTACATTTACAAATTCCCCAGTTTTCGGAGATAATTGACTTAAAAACGTAAATACTAGAGTTCTTCTATATCCTTCCATATTTCCTGTGGGATCGACCCCAACCCTGGTTGGTTTGTATATTAGACATTGACCTCTTTATATCTCATTACGAGGTGTAATTTGGGCGACAACAACTGGAAAGTCACAGCTCACTAGCCAACTCCCTAACTCGGACTAACTGAGAAATGAAGCCTTTGGACACAATCTTTTGGGACTTAATATATGAAATAAACTTACCTTTAGGCGTAGCGGCATTGCTCTTCCACTCCAGAACTGGCCCATCCGAAAATTGGAATCTAACAATCTCTGCTCGACAACCAACATTAGAATAACATGCCACTAACCAATCCATGCCTATAATTAACTTTAAAATCAACCATCCTAAGTTCAACTAGATCAGCTAATATAGACCTCTCAAATACTCGAACCATACAACCACGGTACACTCTTTCAGCTAATACAAATTTGCTAATTGGCATAGATACAACAGACGGCTTAGCTAACAATTCAGGAGCTATCTCAAAGTAACTTGCTATCAAAGGAGTAACATATCAAAAAGTAGAGCCTGGATCGATCAAAGAATACACAGCACGGGATAATAAAATCAAAGTACCTGTAACAATATCAGGTGATGACTCCTTGTCCTGGCCACCACCTAGAGCATAGAACCGGTTCTCCACAGTCCTTAAACTAGAAGCTTCTCCTCTCTTACCCTTACTACATCCTGCTGTAGGTTGAGAATTGCGCATGGGAGGTCAGATAAGGGTGATGATGATGCTGTTGAACCCATCAGCTCTGCGGTACCACCTCTAGTCCCCAGCAAACACTGTCACATATAATGCCCAGGCTGCCCAGACTGTTAGCATACATCCTAACCCAAATGGCTCTGCACTGGATGATTCTTACCACACTAAGCATAAGTGGGTAGTAGAGGTCTCTCCTGATGTTGTGAACCAGATAAAGCAGAACTCTGGTTTATCCTCGATCCTTGTAGATGAGGCAGAGCACTCTCTGTAGGTCGAGTCGGCTGTCTAGGCGACTGAACCCCAAAGTATCCTCTAGACTCTCTATAAGACCTCATAATTTTGGCCCTCTTCCTCTGCTCATGTTCCCTGCGAGTATCACAAATTGTGTGAACTAAATCCTCAGCCCTCTAAGCAAAATCTTGGATCCGTGCAATGTCCATGTTCTCCTAGGTAGATACTCCTAAACAATCACGAGTTATGTGGGTCCCTAGACCTCGCACGAACCGATAAACCCTATCCTCCATCGTCTGAACTAGGTGCGGAGCATACCTAGCCAAAGAATTAAATTGAATGAAATACTCCCGTACACTCATACTGCCCTGCTCTAGCCGCAAAAACTATTCAGATCAAGCCTATCGAACCTCTCGGGCAGATACTGGTGCATAAAGGCCTCAGAGAACTCCTCCCACTCAGTTGGCTGTGCATCGACTCCTCTAGATTGAGCTCGAGTCTCATACCACAAAAGAGCCACATCATGAAGCTTGAAGGCTAGCAACTCTACCCCTTCTGTCACTATAGCCCGCACGACCTTCAACACTCTGTAGGTCTAATCAATGAAATCTTGGGGGTCCTCATTCGGGTCTGACTAGGTAAAACTAGAGGGCTCAAGCCCAATAACTCACAAGCTCTATAACTCTCAACTTCCTAATATCTATGTCCCTCCATTGCCTCCAATCGTCGCTCTTGTCCAGCAACAATATGAGTAATAAGCTGAATGGCTCCCTCAAGACCCTGTCCTTCTAGAGCAACCGGAGGTACCACGGACATGGGAGGGTCTTCCAATCTATCACCCTCAGGTACTTCTTGTGCTGGAGGAGCTAGAGATCTATCTTCCACTGCTCTGGCTGGGGCAGGGAGAACTATAAGGGGCAGGGAACTCACTCGAGCCTCTGATCTTTCCCCCTGATCCACTGGAGGGCGACTGGTACCCTTTCATGCGGTTGTGCCAATAAACCGCGAAGTCATCTTCCTCATCACAGGCATACCTTGAAACAATAGCATGAATTATATATCGCAATACTTAAGACCTCGATCTATAGCACGAACTAGTAGTAAAAGAACTGAAAAAACTCCTAAATTTCTAGACAACCTCCTGACTATAAGTATGGTGCACAACATACCTATAAGGAAGTCTATACTAGACATGACTCTGTGGACTCCCTTGGACACGACTTCTCTCTGATACCAAGTTTTTCACGCTCCAAAATTGGGGTAGGGCACGATTGGTACTTAATTCTGAAGAGATCGAGGAGCCGGCTACATAACATCTAAACTATAACCCTTAGGCCATCTGGGCCACCTGTCACAGTGAACTATCCTTAGAAATGGACCGACCAGGTCTCAACAAGTATGACAAGATAAAATGACAACAAGGACATAAAAATATCTGAAAGGAATTGCGGGAGGCCTACTAGGCCACAAACCAAACTAAAACTATACAACTAGTCTACAAAAACCTCTAAAAGAGTAAAATAATACTAATTGCATAGGACAGGGCCCCAACCTACCCATATATACATCAAAACTTAGAATGACCAAACCAAATATGGGGCTCCTAAAAGAATGGAGCATACCAACTCTACGTGGATCTAGACTCCTACTGAATTGGTCGATATGATCTCCTATCTGCACCTGCAGCATGATTGCAGGGTCCCTGGCGAAGGGATATCAGTACAAAGAATGAACTGGTATGCAAGACTGAAAGCTGTAAATAAAGAAATGCCAAAGATAAACTGAACCAGCAAAGGGAATAGCAACAAGTTGACACTCTGAAACCTGTCAACATATATAATGAAAAAAATAACAGCTGAGCATAACCCAAAAAGGGTAGAGAGATAATCTGTAACTGAATACCCTATATGCAGACTTTGTGTATGAGCATAACATAATTGACTCATATTCCCAGACTTTTGATACTAGGAGCACAGTTTATGAGAATCGACTCGGTGGCTACCTGATACTTGGACTAGAATTTATGTATGGTTGCTTGATACTTGGAACAGGACTTTAAGAGCTGCCTAATTCTTGGACCAAGACTTTTACAGTTGACCTGATACTTGGACCAGAATTTTCATACATATTTTCTCACACATTCAACCATCTGATACTCAAACCATAGAGGGAGTGTGACATCACTCTTGTGGCATCACACTATCAGCCATTTGATACTCGGACCACAGAGGGTGTAGTAAACAATGCAAATAATTCAAATGAGCAAACTGAAACTTAGATCACCGACTGAACAATGCAATATATCTGACTTAGCTGACAGGTCCAACTCAGGGGATCACTGAACAATGTAGAGTAATTGACTCAACAATGCAAAGTGACTGACGTAGATAATGGGTCCAACTTAGAGGAACAACTAAACATAATACCCCTAGCAACTGACAAAAGTGGACATAAGACATACCTTGACCTGGAAGCTTAACATGAACATGGGACTCGAGGAACATGACACTAGACCTCGCTTATGGGCTCTTAGAACCAACTTGGGATACTCAGACCCAACTTTGGAATACTTGGACTCCACTGGAATACTTGGATTCAATTTAAAAAGCATATAATCAACTTGAACTCAACTGGGAGTACTCATACTCAATTATAGATACTTAGCATCATTGTTCGCTTAAGTTAAACCCGCTAACTCGGTAACTCGCCAATAGCTTAAGTATTAGGAGTTTTGGAATCTATTTTAGAATTTAAGAACTCTAAAACATATATAAATAAAGGTAGATTACAATGTTAGGGAATCACTGCATCAGCACCCTCGTTTACCCTTAAAACTTAACATTCATTTTTAACATTATTCTCACGTTGCCATCTTAGCTTTAATTTCTAATTACACAATGTGACCAAAACCTAACACATGATCAATATTACATATATAACATAAATATAAAGGACCAGCTAACAATGTTCATGCTGAGGGGTCTCCAACTAGATGTACAACTACAACAACCATCAACATGATATCACACTATAAATACCTCACTTGGGCTAGACATAATCTCAGCATTCAACTTCAATCAAACATGGGATTTAAAGCTTAAATATAGCTTGATATACTTCCTCAATACATACAAGGAGTTTTATGGCTCATTCAACTCACAACGCAAGACTCGTGCTTAAAGAACGACAGACGGGGCACCTTACATACCTTTTTCTGATGAACTTTTCTTTAGCCGATTTTCCACTTCAATGACCAGACTTCAACCTCCTTAATCCATTGAATTTATAGGAAACTAATAACCTTAATCTGTGGCACAAAATGCAGCCAAAATAATTCACCAAATGGCAGTCACAACAACAACAACAACACACGGCAACATCAACAACTATAGTCATTTTCGCTACTATTTTTCACTAGATTTTGAGGGAGAAAACAAGAGGGAACTTTACCTCACTTATGCTGTATTTATTCCCCTAAAAATAGAGTATATTTCCAGACAAATAAAATTCCAAAAATCCTAAGAAAAACGAGCAAGAACTCAGCTCAAAACAGTCCAATCGGCAGCTCATTTAGCTGCTAAATTCCAGCCCTTTTTCTTTCAATTTGAGTGGTTTAAAGAGGGTGAAATCCTACCTTTACTCTTGGATTTAATCCGTACTTCAAGGCGAACATATAAGCAGTAAAACTAGCTCCTAAAACGCAGCAAATCCCCTCCAAATTACTGCCAAAAGGAGCTCCAAAACACACCTAGCACACTTGGCAAAGAATTCTCAACTTGTCTTGCGATTTGCTTGGACTTAGCTTGATGTTTCCTCCTTTACTTACCTTGTTTTAGCTACTGGAAATGAGTGATATATAAATTTTTAGCAAGCAGGTCGAATTATCTTAGGATGGAAATGCCTTTCACAAACCAAAATCTGATTTTCAAGTAATTAAGGTGGCGAAGGCGCTCGGGCGTCATGCTCACATCACCCCTCGGGGGTGCTTCAGTAAAATGCCCATAAATTCTTACTCCGAGCTCCAATTGATGAGCGGTTTGATGCTCTAAAACCTAGATTAAAAGAACTTTAATCTGATAGGTCTTGGGACTTCTAATTTAATAGTGATTGGGAGATATGGTTATTTGAAATTGACCCTTACTTATGAACTTTACATACTCTTCGCTTGTCCCTTCGTACATGTTTACCTCCTCACCTATGACCTATATACAACCTATACTTCCCTTAACATAGAATAAAAATATCAAATAATCACCAAAAAAATTTCCAGTGTAACAAGGTCAATCCTTTTTTTATGTTTTGGCAGGTCGACAAGATTTAGAGACATCATAATATATTATCATAGGTGTATTATCCATCTCCAATCATGACATGTATGCACTTATACATCCAAGGTCTACTATGCCCTATATTACTCCTTTTGTTGCTAGGATATTCGGCGTAGATCTAGAATAGTTATGTAAACCATTCTCTGTGTCTTTCCCAGTCAATGAATCAATCTTGGCAGACCGTTCCATAAGGGTTGTGAGTTTACGATATGCTACCATGAAACTATGACTAACATGGGTAACACCTCATATGTCACGTGCCCAACTGCTAGAGGCGGACAAGAACCATATGAACACAAGCTATACAAATGACATGTACTGTAACAACCTACAAAAGACCTAAGATTAGACCTAATACTTGAAGTAGAAACCAACAGAAAATTCTGCAACTTGTCACAGGACGAGTCTTAGGACGACTCGTTAGATGGATCCATGAGTCATGGTCATACTTGTGGAGAGCAGTTTGAGTTTTATCCCCCAGATATAACAACTCATGTGACGAGTCGTGATGACATGTGATTTGTCGTGGTATGGAGTCGTTGGATGAAGTTTAGAAATTGTGTAAGATGGAATCCTTGACCACAAGTTATAGGAAAACTCATTGTAAGCAACGACGAATCATGAGATGACTCGTGGCATCAAACAACTAGCCATCCTACCCATCCATTAGTTGAAGATCAAAAACTCACCAAGAGGCCTTAGTGACCATGAAAGGTCACCATGAGTCATTGTGACACATGACGACTCGTGGTATGACCTATCGTCACTGGGCAGGAGAAATTTGCAGACGTGTTCCTAAGGGTAAATTAGTAAATTTCCATGTTTTTATCTCCTAAACCAGAATGTTTTGGCATTTCTAAAGAGTATATTTAAGGGTTTAATTAGTCTAAATTCTTATTCCTTCTATTACAACATAAATTCAAGACCATTAAAATCTCAAGTTCATCAAGCAAGCTAGGAAGTCTTCTTCTCCAACCTAGGGTTCTTCAATCTTGAGTCTAGGCTTAATTTTCCAGATATGCAAGGCTAACTAAAATGAGGATTTCTCCTTATGCCCTAAATTTATGCAAGAGTTCATCGAGATTAAAGCTTAGGTTTTTTTACTAGATTCTTGAATTGTCATCTTCCCCATCTATATATGTTGAATTGCCATTGTTGAATTTTTTATATTGAGTTGATTATTAATGTCCTTAATTGCTCATTGTAATCCAATACTATTGAATTGTTGATCATCCTCTCTTGATCATTGATTGTTGACTGATGGTTTGTTCAAGTTTCTTTTCCCATGAACCCAACTACATAAAGTCATGATTTTGAAAGGCATTATTTTGAAAGCATTGTGTTTTGAAGTAAATGAATTATTTTCACAAAGTTGAGATTATTTTAAAGAGAGTATGCATAAAGAGATTTTGAGAAAGAAAATATGATTATGAGCATAGAGCTCATAAGTTTTTAAGAGATGTTTAGAGCATGAGGTCTCCCAAGTTTTTAAGAATGTTTTGAGTGAAAGGCTCCAAAGAGATTTTAAAACATCTATTATACTTATAGCTAATGTGATTTATAAAATATATTTTTAAGATGCCTCAGATATGAATAACTATATGAATGTTATTTTGGGAGGATTATTTAGCACCAAGTTAGGTGAAGTGAGTTCAGATAACTCTAAAGCCCTTAGAACTATGTAAAGGCCAGAATAGGATTATGTTGTTGGTTCGGTGACTCCTCAAAGATAGTCCTTGTAAGGACTTAATGTTATGGATCCAAGATTGTGACCATTCTCTGCCCCGGCAAGTCTTTGAGTAGCTCGCCAAGTTGAGATAGTTGGGCATCATGTTCTCATTTATGATGGTGTCGGGCTATGGGAAATTCCCACCCAAGTAAAGTTATATATTTATATATGTATTTTCAGAGATTGTGTTGATGTACGCTTATTGCATAACCGTTTTTACTCATTGATTATATTGAGTTTATGCATCAATCAGAGCTTCGCTTCAATTATATTTTTAGCCGGTGCTTATTCCATCCGTTCAAATACTTTGCCAATTGTTGTTTTATTCATCCTTATTACATACCGCACATTTCACGTACTAATATCATTTGGCATTGCATCTTATTATGATGCATCAGTAGACAAGATCGCTACAAAGCAGGCGACATGCTAGGACGTTATATATCAATCAGCTATTAGTGAGCCCTCCTACTTTTAGAGAGAGTCCCCATCATTGAGCGCTTTATTTTATTTTATAGAGCTTGGATGTAAATGCAGCTATGTCCCGAAGACTCGCCTTTCAGGGCTTATAGAGGCTTCATAGATAGAGTTAGAGTTGGAGTTAATAATGTTATATTATAACTTTCCTGCCATCTACATGTCGAATATTTACGGGGTGTAACAAATCTATCCCTCGTCTATGAGTACCGCAGTAAGTAATGCAAGACCCCAAAAGGGTGTCGCCGCACTCACTAGTACCGAGTATGCAAAGCAATAACTGAAAATAATCGAAAGCAAACAATAATACTCGATAGATATTTAAGTAATAGGAGACGGACTGAGACTCCGATCAAAAGAGCGTAACTCTACTGAAGAGAGAGTAAGAGTCATACCCTATAACATGGGCGTCTACTTTCTATCTATTAATAACTAACACACCATAGCATACAAGGAACCTTTACTACCCGTAAGCCGTAAGGTACCAACCAACACACAATCTATATACCCCACCTGTGTCATACCATCCACCTAGCAACTATGAGCATCCTACCCACCCCGGGTATGCAAATTGGGTCGCAGGCCCCCGACTATAGTTGTACCTAAGTCCTGAGGACGAAATCCGAAATCAAAATCAAATCCGTAATCCGAAATCCCGAAATTCTCCGCACCCCGGCGCAAGCGCTCGACAGGTGTGGTATAGTGCCGATCACTGCCTATGGGGAATCTACATCCCATCTTCGTCCGCATGTAGACGACATGCCACTCCATAGAGCGACGTATCTCACCCTCCGCGGGCGAAGTCGACACAGCCGCATAACCCCGGGGCGGTCAAGGAAGCTCTAAGGGTGCCCACAACAGAACAATCATGTCTCAACAAATATAGCAATAGGCACATGTAATATATATACTGGATTCGATAATAATATCTATGTTATGGTATTCTTTTCTAAACAAATCTCATATTGAAATGCATCAATCTAATGCTGAAATATACTGAATCTATAATAATATTTCAGGAATATTCGGCCGACTTATACTATTTTACTAAATTTCATGATGAACACGTATTATATTTCTAACATGCTTACTAAATTTTCATATTGAACATAATATACTGACTTTTGAAACACTCTACCGAAATTGCATCTATTTTGCTATACTAGAACTACTAGCTTGCCGAAATAAATTGGCTTCATACCAACCGCCGACTTCGATTAATCGCGAGCCAAGGTATTCGGCCATTTATCCCAACCGTATCTATATTCACGAAAGAATAGAATTACTTCTACTATTATTTTGAAAAAGAAACCATATTATTGCTATACTTCATCGCCTATTCTTCGACTTATCGAAGAACGGTTCTAAACTCGCTATTTCACGGGGGGCTCAGAAGGGAGAAATACCTTAATGCCGGGAGTATATTAACACTAGTTTGAGCAATTCCACTTACCTTATCTTGGCGTGAGTACACTAGAATATCACACAAACACTATCACGAACAAGTCCAGGTATGGTCCGAAAATACTGTCATCGTGTCCATAAACACGCGCTGGAACATTCGTCACCAAAGGACATGACTAAGAGTTCAAAATGGATGATTTATCATGAAGGCAGCCTTTGGAATGTCCTTTCACGAACCCGAACCCTGGGACATATTCGCACTCCAAGTCAATATTGAGAAACATCTCATCCAGAATCGATCAAATAAATCATCTATTCCGGGAAGTTAACATTTGAGTTTCCTGGATCGGGTTGACTTTATTCCGCTGCCGATAGTCTATACACATGCTGAGGGAACCATCCTTCTTTCTCAAACAAACTGAGGCACCCTCCAAGGCAGCTACTCGGCTCGATAAAGCCCTTGTCTAACAAATTTCAATCAGCTCCCTAGCCTCAGTTCAACAGAGCCACAAGCAGGAATTGATATGGACCTGGAAAAAGCCTGCAACCACCAAAGTTGAGCTTCTGTGAAATGTGTAAATTTTATCTAGAAATAATGGAAATCATTCACCATCAATAGACTCCAGAGTTTTGAGGTTTCTACCCAACATCTCAACTCCTAATAATGGCAAATGCACCTCATATTTCAACTTCTGCCCAAGACAGAAAGAAACTCATCTTTGGCTTAGGTCAAGACGCTCTTCCACTCGCATTACCTCCTCGAAAGTGGAATCGACCATTTTGTCTAGCATTCTACATTGGCATACATGGAGCCAACTAATCCATACCCATAATGGAGTCAAAATCAACCATTTCTAACTCTACCAAATCTCGTCGTGGGTCCGACGGCTAGCAACCTCTACCGTACACCCTCCATAAATCCTTCTCGGCTATGATAGAGTCACCGACGGGTGTAGATAATGAAAAGGGTTGCCGAAGCAATTCTCGTACATCAACTTTCGAGCTACCAATGGGGTAACATAGGACAAGGTAGATCCCAGATCGATTAATACATAAGCAGGTGAGAGCAAATAGTCATCATGCCTTTCATAACATCTCGAGACACCAATCCTATCTCCTCGTAATGCTGTGTTACCGCCAGGCCCGCACTCCAACCAGGAGGCCCCGATCTCTCGGCCCGCCCGAAATCGAGGGCCTACACTTTGCCGGCCGCTGGAGCTCGCGACTCCTTCATGCCCTTTCTGTGGTCCGTCCCGGGCCACCCCGACCCCCGTCGGACACCCTCATACATGACCTCCCGTTCACATATATAACACCGTGAGCCACATATTCAAGCTCCAAACAGTGGCTACAATAGGGCAAAGTGGTGGTGTATACCTCGCTTCCGCTCTTTCTCTCCTCTCGTCGGGGTGAATCTACCGCCTGAGAACTTCCACGACTCGACTCTGGTCTCACATCGAATCTACCCCTCACTGCCGTGGATTGAGGCTGGGTCTAGGTGGCTCATCTCGACAACCGTGGTCAGCACTCTCCAAATCTCCCCGTATATCTCATATGACCCCGTCCAAGCTGCCGTTTCTTACTTGTTCGTCTGCCATCCCGTTGCCGCCGCCCGAGGCCCTCAATTAGCCGGGAAAAAAGCCTACACTCTCGAGCAATATCCATATCTTCCCACAAAGTATACAAGGGCCGTGCCTCAATATACTGGCTCCAAATTTCATAATAAAACCGGTGGACTCTAGATGGCATGGTGTCTGCAAAAGCCGGCTATGGGCCAAAGAATTGAACTGCAGGGAATATTCTCGAACACTCATTGCCCCCCCTCGCCTCCGTGTGTAAAAATGGTCCATCCAAGTTCAAGTTTCGATCTCTCGTGGGTAGGTAACGGTCTCAGGAAAAATCCCTCAAAAGATGGACCAGTCGAGGGGCAACATCTCTCCTCGAGACCTTTCCCAATCCTCATACCAAAACACAAGAATATCCCGCAGCCAATACCGCCAATTCAACCGATCGTAGATGTAACATATATTACCCGGAAAATCATTCTGCATTCGATCCAGAAGCCCTAGGGGTCCCTCTGGGTCCGATCCGACCCGTGAACCGGCAGGGACCTAGTGCCAGAATTCTCGAACCCCGAACTATCGTACTCCACCTGGAGCAACTCTACAAATGTAGGTGGCATTGACCGGCGCTGAGTAGCCATCACTTGCGCTAACATAACTACGATACTCCTAACCTCCTCGGTCCGATGGTGTAGGTATAGGAACTATCTGAGGTGGTTTCGCCCGAGTGACTTGCTGGGGTGGAGATTGCCGAGAAGGCTTGATGATGCCTCCGTATCACCCTCAAATCGAGCCGATTCTGCACCGAGACCGGGGCATCCCCGTCGTGCCCTCTCCGCCGCCGTATCCACCTTCAAACACTGTGATAGGTCAAGCCGACCGACATTTTATCTGTAAACAAAGAGTATAGTAAGCTTTAGGGACTCAACCCTATACCGTATCGTCTGCGGGCACGACCGAATGTGAAGAAGAGTAACCATCATGTCATGCCTTGCAGCCTCCCCGCCTATGGTATGTGGTGCACAACACATCCATAGACAATTCTACTTAAGACGGCTATGCACTCCCCGGGATACGACCTCGCTCTAATACCAAGCTATCACGCCCGCCTTGGGAGGCATGATCGGCACCTAGTGCTCCTACTAGGGACCCGGACCGCCGGACTACCGAGCCTAAGAACTTCAGGTGCCGTGGGATGGCTCTAGTTCTTGATTTATGAAAACAACGGGTTATAACGGTCAGAATACAACCTACGGCCGACAAGGCCTATAGACACCTCGTAGGGAATATAACAGCCTACCCGTAACTTAACATAATGAAACCTATGCGAGCCGACAAGGCCACTCATGCCGATCAGTTATCACCGAAAAGTAGAAATCAAGTGCTAAATCGATCCGTGACCGACAAGGTCACCAACTAACAACCGAACAAAGGCCCCACACGGGCCATCACATGAAAACTAAAACATACAAATGGCCCCACATGACCGGTACAACTAACCATAGGGAATTACAATCAGAAGCTCTAAGAATAATAAGATGGTCGGGACAGGGCCCCGACCTACCCATACTGTACAAACAAAAAGGGAAGTAAAACCCTTTAGTCAGAGCTTCCTGGATGATAGGAGCCGGCACTGCATTGGGTCGGAATCCATGAGGATCTTCCTCTATGAGTACCTACACTGCAGTAATGCAGCGCCCTTAAAACGGGCGCGCACTCACTAGTACCGAGTATGCAAAGCAATAACTAAAAATAACCTAGCAAACAATAATACCGATAGATACCGAAGTAATAGGAGACGGGCCGAGACCGATCGAAAGAGCGTAACTTTATCAAGAGAGTAAGAGTCATGCACTGAGCAACATGGCGGTCTACTTTCTATCTATTAATAACTAACAATTAACATAGCATACAAGAACCTTACCAAGACTCATGTCCGTAAGGTACCAACTAGCACACACCTATATACTCCTGCACCCAGTCATACCACGCACCTAGTAACTACGAGCATCCCGCGTCCCCTGGTATGAAAATTGGGCTCACGCCCCCGACTAGCCGGGACTGGAACCGGAGGACTCCCGAAATCTAAAATCTGAAACTGTAATCTGAAATTCAAATTCGCACCCCTGGCGCAAGCGCTCGGCTGTGGGGTGGTATAGTGCCGATCACTCGCTATGGGGAATCTACATCCCATCTTCGTCCGCATGTAGGGACGGCATACCAGAGTGACGTATCCTCACCGGCAAGGTGCAAGTCGACACAGCTATTAACCCAAGTGTCAAGGAAACTCTTATAGTGCCTAAATACGTAACAATCATGTTCTGGCTGGGAGCAGAAGGCACATGTAATACATATAATTGATCTCGATAATAATATCTAAGTGTTCTGGGTATTCCCCGTTCGAATCTCATGTTGAAATGTACTAATCTCGATACCGAAATATACTAAATCAGAATAATATTTTTGGAATATTCTGCTAGGACTATACTCGTTTTTTACCGAATTTCATGCGTCAACACTCGTATTATATTTCTAACATGCTTACTAAATTTCATATTGAACATGATATACGAATTTTGAAACACTCTACCGAAATTCGTACTCATTTTGCTATACTAGAAACTACTAAGCTTGCCGAAAGAAATTGGTTTTACATACCAACCGGCCGACTTTCTGATTAATTGGCGTAGCTCGGCTAGTATTCAGCTATTTCTCCCAACTATATTCATATTCATGAAAGAATATAATTACGTCTACTATTATTGTGGAAAAGAAACCATATTATCGTTATACCTATCGCCTCATTCTTCGACTTAATAAGAACGGCCGAAAACTCGCTATTTCTGGGGTCTGAAGCAGAAATACTCACCTTTACCCTGGGAGTATAATAACACTAGTTTGTAGCACTTCCACTTACCTTATCTTGGCGTGACGACGATTCGTCGAATCGACCTCGCGAAACTAACTCGGCAGAATGCTCCTTACAGCCTTTATACTTTCGCTACCCGTGTTAATTCGAGTTTGGACTGTGTTTGAAGATGTAAATGAAAGCTAATTTAATCAAACCCTTCATTCCCCTCAGTTTTTGTTCGTTTACCGGAAATTATAAGAAGGGAAAATGATTTAAAACGAAGTGGGAGCCTTATATACTTTGGGCCTTTAAGTCGCATTTGTCGAATGCGATTTATAAGTCGTATTTTCCTTGCGACGCCCGACTTGGCGTTTGTACGGTCTCTCCCTCGGGCCCTTTCGTACGTATGGCATTCTAAAACTTTAACCAACATGCGAATAGGCCAACTAAGTGTCAAGAACTTACTGGCATCGCTAAGGCTTGAGCAGACACAAACCAAACTAAACCTACAACCAGTCTCACAAAACCTCTAAAAGAGTAAAATAACCGACATTTCACGCCACGTGGCCCCGTCCTGCCTATATATACATCAAAACTCGTAATGACCAAAAACCAAATATAGGGCTTCAAAGAAAGGAGCATACAAACTCTATGTGGATCTCTGACTTTATTGAATTGGTTTGATCTAAGCTCCTATCTCGCACCTCCGCAGCGCATGATTGCGGTGGTCCCTGTGCGAAGGGACAATAGTACATGTAATGCACTTGCATGCAGACTCGAAAGTTGTGAATAAAGCAATAACAAACATAACTGAACCAAAGAAGCGTGGAATAGCAACAAACTTTTGACACCCCGAAACTTGTCAACATACATAATGGCAAAAATAATAGTTGAACATAACCCAAAAAGGGTAGAGAGATAATTTGTAATCAATACCTCTATATGAAGACTCGTGTATGAGCATAACATAATTGACTCATATTCCCAGACTTTCGATACTAGGACCGTTGTTTATGAGAATTTACCTTGCTACCCGATACTTGGACTAGAATTTATGTATGGTTGCTTGGATACTTGGACCAGACTTTAAGAGGTGCCTAATTCTTGAACCAAGACTTTTACGGCCGACCTGATACTTGGACTAGAATTTTCATACATATTTTCTCACATATTCAGCCATCTCTGATACTCAAACCAGAGAGGGCGTGGGACATCACTCCCCGTGGCATCACACTATCGCCCATCTCGATACTCTAAATACGTAGGGTGTGTAGTAAACAAAGGTAAATCATACAAATGCAGTAAACCGAAACTAGATCACCGACCGAACGATGCAATATATCTGACTCAACTAATGTGTCCAACTCGTGGATCACCGAGAAATGCAGAGTAATGACTAACAATGCAAAGCAACCGACTTAGATAATGGGTCCAACTTATAGGAACAACTAAACATAATACCTCTAGCAACCGAAAAAATGGACATAAGACATACCTTGACCCGAAGTTTAACATGAATATGAGACTCAGGAATATTAATAGACATCGCTTATGGGTTCTTAGAACCAACTTTGGATACTCGGGACCCAACTTTGGAATACTTGGACTCCACTGAATATTTGGATTCAATTTAAAAAATCATAGAATCAACTTGAACTCAACCGGAGTACTCGACTCAATTATAGATACTTAGCATCGTCATCCGCTTTTGCTAAATCTCGCTAACCCGGGTGACTTGCCAATAGCTTAAGACAGGAGTTTGGAAGATCTTTGAATTTAAGAACTCTAAAACATATATACATAAGGGTAGATTACCATGTTAGGGAATCACTGCATCAATAAATTCGTTTACCCTTAAAAACTTAACATTCATTTTTAACGTTATTCTCACGTTGCCATCTTAGCTTTAATTTCTGATTCCACAAGGTGAACAAAACCTCACACATAATCAATATAACATATACAACATAAATATAAAGGACCGTGATAACAATGTCCATGCTGAGGGGTCTCCAACTAGATGTACAACTACGACAACCACCAACATGATATCACACTTTAAATACCTCACTTGGGCTAGACATAATCTCAACATTCAACTTCAATAAAACATGGGACTTAAAGCTTAAATATGATAATCATATGTATCAATACATACAACAAGTTTGTTGGCTCATTCAACTTACAACGCAGGAATCGTGCTTAAAGAACGACATACGGCGCCATATACCTTTTTCTGATGAACTTTTCTTTAGCCGATTTCCACTTCAATGACCAGCCTTAACCTCCTTAATCCCTTGAATTTATAGGACAATAATAATCTTAATCTGTGGCACAAAATGCATCAAAAATAATTCACCAAATGGCAGTCACAACAACAACAACAACACACGGCAACATCAACAACTATAGTCATTTTCTCTACTAGTTTTCACTAGCTTTTGAGGGAGAAAAAAAGAGAGAACTTTACCTCACTTGTTCTGTATTTATTCCCCTAAAAATAGAGTATATTTCAAGACAAATAAAATTCCAAAATTCCTAAGAAAAACGAGCAAGAACTCAGCTCAAAACTGTCCAATCTGCAGCTCACTTAGCTTCCAAATTCCAGCCCTTTTGCTTTCAATTTGAGGGGTTTAAAGAGGGTGAAATCCTACATTTACTCTTGTATTTAATCCCTACTTCAAGGTGGACATATAAGCAGTAAACCCAACTCCTAAAACTCAGAAAATCACCTCCAAATCACTGCCAAAAACAGATCTCCAAAATACACCTAGCACACTTGGCAAAGAATTCTCTACGTGTCTTATGACGGTTTGGACTTAGCTTGATGTTTCCTCCTTTTACTTACCTTGTTGGCTACTGGAAATGACAGATATATAAGTTTTTAGCAAGCATGTTGAATTTGCTTAGGATAGAAATTCCTTTCACAAACAAAAACTGATTTTCAAGTAATTAGGGTGGTGGAGGCGCTCGGGCGCCAGCCACATCACCCCTGGGGTGCTTCGCAAATGCCAATCACCTCTTACTCCAAGCTCCGATTGACAAGCGGTTTAAGGCTCTAAAACCTAGATTCAAAGAGCTTTAATCTGATAGGTCTTGGAGTTTAATTTATTAGTGATTAGGAGATATGGTTATTTGAAATTGACCCTTACTTATGAACTTTACATACTTCGCTTGTCCCTTCGTACATGTTTCCTCCTCACCTATGACCTATATACAACCCGTACTTTCCTTAACATAGCATAAAAATACCAAACAATCATCAAAAAAATTCCAGAGTGTAACAAGGTCAATCCTTTTATGCTTTTGGCAGGTCGACATGATTTAGAGACATCATAATATATTATCATAGGTGTATTATCCGTCTCATCATGACATATATGCACTTATACATCCATGTCTACTATGCCCTATTACCTCTTTTGTTGCAAGGATATTCGGCATAGATCTAGAATAATTATGTAAACCATTCTCTGTATCTTTCCCATTCAATGAATCAAGCTTGTCCGCATCGCTCCATAAGGGTTGTGAGAGTTTACGATATGCCACGATGAAACTATGACCGATATGGGTAACACTCGTATGTCACGTGCCCAATCGCTAGAGGCGTACAAGAACCATATGAAAAACAAGCTATACAAATGACATGTACCGTAACAACCCGCAAAAGACCTAAGATTAGACCTCCACTCTTGAAGTAGAAACCAACAGAAAAATTTGCAATTGTCACAGATCTAGCTCCGGGACGAATCGTTAGATGGATCCATGAGTCATGGTCGCATTCTGTGGTGAGCAAAGCTTTGAGTTTCATTCTCGTATATAACAACTCATGTGATGAGTCTGATGACATGTGATGGGTCGTGGTATGGAGTTGTTGGATGAAGTTTAGAAATTGTGAGATGGACTCTTGGACCACAAGTCATAGGACAACTCATTGTAAGTAACGCACGAATCATGAGACGACTCGTGGCATCAAACAACGAGCCATCTTACCCATCCATTATTTTAAGATCAAAACCACCAAGAGGCCTCAAGACCATGAAAGGTCACCATGAGTCATTGTGACACATGATCTACTGTGGTATGACCTATCGTCACCGCGTGAGAAATTTGCAGATTTAGTTCCTAAGGGTAATTTTAGTAAATTTCTATGTTTTTATCTCCTAAACCAGAATGTTTTGGCATTCGTAAAGAGTATATTTAAGGGTTTAATTAGTCTAATTTCTATTCCTTCTATTAAAACATAAATTCAAGACCATTAAGATCTCATGTTCATCAAGCAAGCTAGGAAGTCTTCTTCTCCAACCTAGGGTTCTTCAATCTTGAGTCTAAGCTTAACTTTCCGTATATGCAAGGTCTAAAGCGTGGATTTCTCCTTATCCCCTAAATCTATGCAAGAGTTCATCGAGATTAAATCTTAGGTTTTCTTACTAGATTCTTGAATTGTCATTATCCCCATCTATAAATGTTGAATTGCCATTGTTGAATTTTTTATATTGAGTTGATTATTAATGTCCTTGATTTCTCATTGTAATCCTATACTATTGAATTGTTGATTATCCTCTCTTGATCATTGATTGTTGATTGATGGTTGGTTCAAGTTTCTTTTCCCATGAACCCAACTGCATAAAGTCATGATTTTTAAAGGCATTATTTTGAAAGCATTGTGTTTTGAAGTAAATGCATTATTTTCACAAATTGGAGCTTTGTTTTAGCAGAGTATGCATAAAGAGATTTTGAGAAAGAAAATATGATTCTGAGCATAGAGCTCATAAATTTTCAAAGAATGTTTAGAGCATGAGGTCTCCCTAAGTTTTAAGAATGTTTTGAGTGAAAGGCTCCAAAGAGATTTTAAAACATCTATTATACTTATAGCTAATGATTTATAAAATATATTTTTAAGATGCCTCGATATGGAATAACTATATGAATATATTTTGGGAGGATTATTTTGGGCACCAAGTTAGGTGAAGAGTTCAGATAACTCTAAAGCCTTAGAACTATGTAGCCGTAGGATAGGATTATGTTTTTGGTTCTAAGACTCGTAGATAGTCCTCGGTAAGGACTAATGTTATGGATCCATGATTGTGATCATTCTCTTCCCTGAAAGTCTTTGAGTAGCTCTCGCCAAGTTGAGATAGTTGGGCATCATAAAATATTTATGATGGTGTAAGTTATGAGAAACCTACCCA
Source organism: Datura stramonium (assembly GCA_018107945.1). Lineage (NCBI taxonomy): Eukaryota > Viridiplantae > Streptophyta > Magnoliopsida > Solanales > Solanaceae > Datura > Datura stramonium. The sequence continues at coordinate 66,550 of JACEIK010005052.1, read as the reverse complement.
AGTAAAGTTATATATTTGTTTATGTATTTTCGTAGATTGTGTTGATGCACAATTTTATTGTATAATTGTTTTTCTCATTGATTATATTGAGTTTATGCATCATTCAGAGCTTCGCCAATTATATTATTTAAGTCAGTTTATTCCTTCGTTAAAATACTTTGCTTAACTATTGTTTTATTCAAATTTTATTGTCTCTACCGCACATTCCACATACTAATATCATTTGGCGTCGCATCTATTATGATGCATCAGTGTAGACAGGATCAGCAGCTAGACGCAACACTAGGGATGTTATATCATTCAGCTATTAGTGAGCTCTCCTAGTTTTAGAGAGTCCCCATCATGGAGTATTTTATTTTATTTTATAGAGCTTGATGTAGCCATGGGAGCTATGTCCCGGCACCTATCTTCGCTATAGAGTTTCATAGATAGAGTTAGAGTTGAGTTTAATAATGTTATATTATAACATTGATTATTATTTCAATTAATAAATTTTAGTTTATTTTATTAAGCCCATATAGTTATTCTTCCACTTATATTTTATTGACATCAAAATTCACATTAAGCTAGCAAAGGGTTTGCTTGGATCACGAAGGTGGTTCGAGTGCTCTGGCCAACATCCGTGTAGGCTTGAGGCATGACAAACTTGGTATCGAGCTTTAAGGTTCAAAGAGTCATAGGATATCTATGAAGCCATATCTAGTAGTGTTCTTATTATAGGCGTGACGCGCACCACATCTATAATAAGAGATCACGAAGCGTTAGGAAATACTTTCCTTTTCCATACTCTAGGATCATGCGGTAGAGCGAACTCTATAAAGACTTCCTCATGACTCAAGCGTATTCACGCTTTTCAAATCATGCCTCCTAATCTCTAATGGGACAAAGGAAAGGAACACAAAGCCTAACATGCCTACGTAGCAAGATGCGCACCTAAAATGGTCCACGAACTCCAATTTAGGGGTCCGGGAGCCAAGATGGACCAACCACTAGTGAGAGGATTTCGAGACCCCGCCTCGCCCCCGGCACGGCACGTCAAAGGCAAAGTTCGAGGGGTTATTCAAATGCTCACTCGCTTGGTGGTCGTCAATGTCATCGAACTCTAAGACTCGCCTAGTTTAGTGTAATACCTCAAAAGTAAGCCTAAGACTAGACTCCTCGGATTTGAAATAGGAATAGTAAAAAATCTGCAATTTTAACTTAAGACAACTGATGGTACTTAAAGTCATAGGAAGGACCTAATGACTCCAGAGGAACCACTGTGGTTAGCAGTGTGGGAAGGAGGTTGCATCAATGCCTTGTAATGACCCATAGGTTGGAAGGTACAACCCGTAGGTAGGAGTAATTGGTTGGTTCTCGAATGGATAGGAGGGAAGGTATGACTCGTGGTACGCCCGTGGTAGGGAACCATGGATCGTTACCCAATTCGTAGAAGGAACAGGGATTTCTCCTGCTTATAGTAAAGCATTGATCCCACGACTCCTTGGATCAAGGTACGAGTCATGGTGTGACTCGTGGAAAAGTTCAAAACTCAAGTTTTATCAGAGGTCAAATCTGGAGGAAACCATTTCACCCACCTGATCGAGGAACGATCTCGATGGAATAATGCGGGTACCTAGTAGTGTTGTAATTTTACTTCATTTTAATTAGGGAAATTTACAATTCCTAAGATTCTAAACCCTAAACTATATCATTTTAAGTCGTAATAGGAGTTATAAGAGGTTAAATCTATTCTAACCCATTCCTCCCCATGCATGCAAACCAGAGGATTTCTAAGGACACCAAGCCTAGAACTCCTGGCCTTTTTTTCTCCAATTCTCGTGGGGCTTTCAAGGGAGAGAGTGTAAGATCAGATTACCCAAGTGTGCAGGGTTATGAATGAGAGTTCTCTTCACTCTCATGCCCCAATTACCCCCCCATGTTCATGAATTCAATACTAAATTAAATTTGATGATCTTATGGGGTTTTTACCCTAAATTCATGGGATTCTCTTTGATTTGATTATGGTTTAATTCTCTCTATGTTATAAATATTGTTTTAAGACCTATGGGAAGATTTTATAATCAAATTTATTATAATTTTATGATTTCAAATCTTAGTCAATCTATGCCCAACGATGTAAGTTTCATGAAAAGTCAAGTTAAGTGATTCTATTATGACTTGATCTTCCTAAGCCTAAATTATGATTTATGATTTACATATGATTTCTTCAAGTACTCTTCTATGGATTTACCAATGTCAAGTATGTACTTTACAAATATGTATGTTCTCCATGGTTTATGAACTTATGACTTTTGGCCGACTCAATGTGCCCTTGTCTCACATGGCTAATTATTACTTTGCCTGCTATGTTTTATAAGGTTTCTCTATGATTATGATTATGAATAGATTATGAATGGCTTGAGAACCTTGAGCCCTCATGTTTATTATGATATTCACTTCATGTTTATACCGTCGTACTTATGAACTCTTATATATTTAACTGTCTGCTTTTATTACCGTGTATACTCGGTACATTCCAAGTACTTACCGAATATTCTATAATGTATTGTTTCATGATACAGTTCGAGCGATCAAAGTCGCTCGTATCATTAGTCCCGTCTCGCCCCGTTTAGCCAAGCAGTTGGTGAGTCCTCATCTTATGAGGACATTCAATTTGATCTTTGTTTTGTTATTTCTATTACATACTTTTGTCAATATAGCCGGGGATGTCATCCCATCACCATCAGTTATGTTAGAGGCTATTTAGACAATATGTCGAATATCACTATGGGTTGTTGACTTATTTTTAGATATTATGCGTACTTCCGCTAAGCATGTTTTATTATGTAAGTTATTATGCCCAGTGGCGCCGAATGCTATACTCGTTGGTCACCGGAGTTTCTGGCTCTCTGTCTCTGTCTTGATTCGGTCATGTGCGGGCATGAAAAATTTGGTATCAAAGTATTAGGTTTTGAAGTGTCTTAGGGTGTTTGAAAGCCGCGTTAACATCAAAGTATTCTTTTTTATGGGTGTAAAGCATTCCACACTTATGACTAAGAGGCTATGAAATATTTTAGAAAAATTTCCTCTTTCATGATATGTGTCGCGTAAGGAAATATCTCTCTATCCGTCTAACTCGTGCTACCCGCGTTTGCAAATCATGCCTGCTTTCCGGGAAGTTAATGGAAGAAGAAATATAAATGGAAATGGCCATGAGAATGGCAATAGGGATGGGCACCAAAGCAGCCCCACGTGCCCCCCGAGGATCAAGTTCCCAAGCAGTTTCCCACGTGGAGTTTAGGGCAGCCATCCGTGATGTTGGCATTGTGCATTAACCGCATGTGCCAAACCAACATGCGGTAGCACATGTTCCCCGTGAATGAAATGCGGTAGCAAGAAGAGTCGTGACTTTCTTAGGGATGAACCCTCCCGGTTCCTCGGATTGGAAGGTGGACAAGGATTCGCACGAGTTTATTGGATGAACGCATAAGATCACCTGATTATGGGGGTAACGGGGAGGAGGCGAGACTCCAGCCTCTTATCGCTGAAAGGGGCTGCTCCACATCTCTGCTCTGCATAAATGTAGCATGGTGTAGAAAGCAGCTTGGAAAGCGACTCCTATTGGTTAAGATGAGTTCCTTACAAGATTCTTGGATTGGTTCTCCCCGGGATAATGAGGGAGATCAAGGCAGCTCTGATTTTGTGAACCCGAGGCGTAATACATTCCAGAGTAGCGCCCTTACAATTCACCCGCTACCAAATATTATGCACCCGTATATGGTGGTCGATCAAAGAGCTTGGGTGAGCCGTTTTCTGCATGGAGTAGTGACTCACCTCGACCAAGGATTGTAGGACTTCAATGCTTCATCGCACACGACTTTCCTCGATTGGTTTTGTATGCCCTGGGCAGATGGATACAAAGGTATTTGGGGGAGAGGAAGGCCAAGAGGCCGGGACAGAGAAGCTTGCCTCCCGCGAGGCCGAGGTGAACATCACGTAGTCCCATCGGGGAGGTCACAGCTCAGCCGCCATCATCGGCCAAAGGTTCTATTTAGGTTGCGTGTAGGTGACCAGAGAAGAAAGCACAGTTTGAGGGACAACAGGAGCATGTAGGTAGAGTGTACATTTTCGCCTATGGGAAGTGTGGCAAGAATCACATAGGAGAGTTCTTGATTGGATCGCATTCATGGTGTGGGTAGATCCTGCACAAGCGCCGAGAGTGTCCGTTGGCTAGGCAGGGTGATGGTGTGCGGATCGTACTGTGAGCTACCAAAGCCAAAGAAGCCAGCACTAAAGATACCCATCTCGCCAGGTGCATCCACCAATGCGTGGTGACGCGCCAAAATAGGTTTTATGCTCCTCATATCTCATCAAGAGTAGGGAGACTTCACCGTATGTGGGCCACCGGTATGTTATGAAAGTATTCCACTTTGATGTACATCGCTAGATCCAGGCTACTTTATCTTTTTTGATACATATGTTGCTAGTAGTTTCGAGTCAACTCAATCCTCTCAGAATCCTTTTAAGTCTCTACTCCAGTCCGTGATTCAATTATAGCTCGACTGGTGTACGTAAATTGCCCTATCATAGTCCTTCAAAGTCACCTCACAGATTTAGCAGAGCTAGCCATGACCGATTTTGATGTTATCTTTGCATGGGATTGGCTACATGCATGTTATGCCTTAGTGAATTATAGAAACCCTGCGGTAGAGCCCCGATTTTAGGTGAGCCGCCTCCTAGAGTGAAAGGGTAGTTCAATTGTGTCTATGTGTCAGTTCATTTCATACCTAAGGCTAGAAAGATGATCTCTCAAGATTGCGTGTACCATCAAGTTAGGGTTAAGGATGCTACATCCAAACTCCAACTATCCGCTTAGTTTCCATAAAGGGCAATATCCGTAAGTGTTTTCAAATGAACTATCGGGAATTCCTCCCGAGCTGAAGAAAGATGAATTTTGTGTTGTCCTTCCTTCCAATATCCATACTCTATATCTATTCCTCCGTATCGAATTGTCACACCCCGCCTTGGGGGTAAGGATCGCACCCGGTGCCTATTAGACCTCGAACTGCAGGGACTAATGAGCCTAAGCACATCTCGGTGCCCTGGTCAAGCCTAACTCTAATTCACTCTAATCAATCTGCCATATGAGCGTTTGTAAATACATCCTCCAAATGACTAGGCCTATAGCCACCGTACAACAAACAACAGCCAACAACAATCATGTCAATATAAGGGAGCCTATGCGCCGCCAAGGCCACCATGCCGACTAGTTACTTCTAAATCAAAATAACAGATAAGCAATGTGCCTACGGACCAAAAAGGTCACCACTACTAATTGATTGGGCCCTACACCTGGCCAACATAAATAACTAAACATACGCATTACCCCACACGACCGGTAAAACTATAACTACAAAAAGGGAGATATAAATACACCGCAAGCCTCTAAGAATACCGATAAGATGGTTTGAGACAGGCCCCTACTACCCATACTATACAACACAAGAAAATGATATACACCTCCGAATATCGGGCTCCTGATGACAGAGCTGAAGACTCGCGCCGGCTAGGATCACGAGGGATCGGCTCGTCTATAGGTACTGCAGTGTAATGCAAGCCGCCCCAAACGGGTGTAAGTACCACTGGTACCGAGTACGTAAAGCAAATTGAACATAATCAATATAAACAACAATGCTAGTAAATGTTGAATAGAAGAAAGTATCTCAAACTGTTCCTCGACTAGAAGGATCTCGGGAATAAGCTATCTCGGTATCGAAGGTAAGGTAGAATCATACCGTCGCTCATGGCGAATTGTCTATCGCCTAATAGATATCATGTGTATATACATATATATATAACATACAAGGACCTATACCAAATTTCATAATGGAAGGTACCAACCAACACACACATCTATATACCCCTACCGGCAAACCATCCAAAATAAATCACTCCACTCACCTACTAACCACGAGCACCTTTACCGCTCCCCCGGGTATGTATCTGCCTCTCTGGGCCCTCGACTATAATCGTATCTCGAATATGGAGGACTCCCCGACCGTAAACTGTAATCTATATCTCTAGAACCGTAACCGCCTCGGGCGCAAGTACTGGATGTGGTAAACTATAATGCTACGCCGATCAGCTCCGGAGCATGGGAATGCTGAATCCCATTCGTCCTATCAAGTGGACCCGCATGCCACTCCTTGAGTGACGTACTCTCACCTCTAGCGGGCGAGTCGACACAAATTTATTAACCTCGGCGGCAAGGAAACTCTAGGGGTTCCTCATAGCACAAACAAAGTCTCAACAAACAATAATCACATATAGCAAGTATGTTCGATATGAAAATACATATGTATTCTGATTTATTATTTTGAACTCTTTTCTGCATGAAATTGATTCTCATACCGAGCTATACCGTATCCGAGATATTATCTCGATCGACCGATATTGCTTTACTAACTTTTATTCTCAATATATCATAATATTATAAAACATGCTTGGGATTTATACTCGACTCACTCGATCAACTCTTCTTCTATAGTTCACGCTATTTGCTATACGAATTACTCAACTTGCCGAAGGAACTAGCTTTACATACCTTCGCTTCAAATTTCGACTAACCGGCGTAGCTCTACAAGCATTTTCATATTTCTCCCAACTGCATTCATATATATATATATATATATCAATTAGAACTAAATACGCTAATATTCTGGAATAAAATATCACTTTTGATATATATATATACATCCCAAACTTTGGCTTATCGAAAATGATCGAAAACTTGCATTTCTAAAGTCCGTATGAGAAATACTCACTTTAGGGCTAGAAGTATATCGACACTAATTTGGAGCAATTTGCTCACCTTAGCTCTAGTTAACGCACACTCGCCGAATCGAATTTCACGAAACTAAACCCGTAGGAATTCTCCTCGCCGTTAATACCTCACAACCTAAGGTCATACCGATTTTGGATCGCGTATAATGGTGTAATCAATCATCTCTAGTTCTACCGTATCTACTGTGAAGTCCGACGATCGCCAACCTCTACCGTACACCTCGATACTGGGGTTTTAGCTATAATGGAATCACCGACATGTAGCTACCGAAAAGGGCTGATGTAGCAATTATGGTGCAACACCGAACTTTTGAGCCAAAAATGGGGTAACGTAGGACAAAGTGGACCCTCGATTAATCTCAATACATAAGTAGGGTATGAGCAAATAGTCATCATACCTATTACCACATTCGAGACGCCCGAGTCCCGTCTCCCCAATGCATAGGTACCTGGCCTGTTCGCACTCCATCCATAGAGGCTCCCGATCTACCTCGGCCTCTACCCGTCGGGTAACCCGAGGCCTACGCCCTACCGAGGCCGCCGGAGCTCGCGGGCCCCACGATGTCCCGTCCCGGCTATCTCTGGCCACCTTGCCCCCGGTCGACAATCTCTCACCATGTGCCCTCCCGCCCGCATATATAACACCTCGTGGAGCCATATCTACAAGCTCCTGTGAGGCCGACCGCAATAGGAAGGGTGGGGGTGTATATCTCGCTCTGCTCTACACTCCTCTGCTGAGGTGAATCCACCGCTCGAGAACCGGCCACCGACTCGACGTTCCTCGACAAATAAATCTACCCCTTCGCACAGGGATGGAGGTGGGGGTCTAGGGGGCTTCCATTTGACAACTGTGGCCTGGGTCCTTAATCTCCTCGTATTTCATCTCGATCTATCCTCGGCGCCGCCTCCCGATCTATATGTCTACCGTCCCCGTTGTCACTGCCTGGGTAGCCCTCACAGTTCTGGGCAAAGGCCTCGGCACTGGCAATGTCTATATCTTCCCATAATGTAACTGTCATGCATGCTTCAATGTAATCTGGGTTCAGACCCAATGAACCTATGGACTCTAGATGGCATGGTGTCCACAAAAGCCGTAGCATAGCGGGCTGGGCAAGCCAACCGTAGGGCATACTCCGTACACCTCGCCCTCGCTCCAAGTGCAAAACCGATCCATCCGGCCCGCCTTGGACTCCCGTGGCAAATAACGACCAGATGGCTCCGAGAAACTCGGACCAGGCCTGGAGGCAACATCTCCTCGAGACCTTTCCTAAACTCGTACCATAACACAGCGCGTCTCGCTACCGGAATACCGCTAACTCAACCGATCAGAGGGCGTTACATGCATGACCAAAGACTTCTACATTTGATCTAGGAAATCCTGTGGTCTCCCGCCCGATCTCGACCTCGTGAACCTGGGACCTAATGCCAAAAATTTCGACTCGAACCGCGATTCACCCGATGGTCAAGCATGGTGTAGAATTGGATCGGCTCCCGAGTAGACATCATTTGTGCCATAACTACAGCATCAGCAACTTCGGTTCTGGATGGTGTAGGTTACAGAGCGGGGAGGCGTCTCATTCCGAATGGCTCGATGAGATGGGGACTATTGGAGAAGGCTGTGATGATGCCTCTATGCCGCCCTCGACGGGGCCGATTCTAAATAAAGCTCGAGGCATCTTGGCCGGTGCCTTCTCTCCGCCGGCGGTATCTATTCTTCTACCGGTGGTAGGTTGTCGCTGGTCTGCCATTTTATCCGTAAACAAAGAGTATGATAATTTTTTGAACTCAACCCTATACTTCTTTATTACTCTATGGCACGATCGAATATGAAGGAAGAGTAACCATCCTATTATGCCTTGCGCCCACCTCGCTCTATAGTATGTGTGGTGCACAACACATTCATAGACAAGACTCTACTTAGCACGACTTGCATTCCCCGACACGACTCGCTTCGATACCAAGTTTGTCACACTCGCCTTGGGGGTGCTGGGACCGGGCACTCGGTGCCCTATTAGGACTCCGAACTCGCTAGACTACTAAGCCTAATCACACATCCGGTGCTCCTGCTAGCTCTAACTCTAATTCACTAATCAACTGCTATATAGCTGCTGAGAAATACAGATTTCTCCTAAGCAGACTAGGCCTATGACACTGTACAATAACAACAACTTAATACAAATAAAATAAGGGAGCTCTATGCAGCCGAGACAAGGCCACCATGCTGACTAGTTACTTCTGAATCAAAATAATAGATGCTAAACAGCTACGTGACCGACAAGGTCACCACTACTAACTGGATTGGGCCCCACATGGCCAACATAAATAACTAAACATACGCACATCCCCACACGACCGGCAAAACTAACTACGTGGAGATATAAACACAACTTTTCCTAAGAATATCGATAAGATGGTCGGGACAGGTCTCCACCTACCCGTACTATACAACAAAAGAAAATGATATACACCTCGAATATCAAGCTCGATGACAAGAGCCGATGACTTCGCGCTGGCTAGGATCACGAGGGATCGGCTCGTCTATAGGTACTGCAGGTAATGCAAACATTTCCAACGGGCGTCGTACCACCGGTACCGAGTATATAAAGAAAACTCGAATATAATCGAATATAAACAACAATGCTAAGAAATGTTGAATAGCATAAAGTATTTGAAACCGTCTGGACTAGCAGGATTTGGAATAAGCTTATTTGTACTTGGTAAGGTAGAATCATACCTATCGTCGTGGTGACCTGCTCGTCTATCGCCTAATAATATATCATGTATATACATATATATAACATACAAGGACCTATACCAAATTTCCATAAGCCGGGAAGGTGCCAACCAACACACAATCTATATACTCACTCTGGCAAAACCATCCAAAAATAAAATCACCCACTCACCTACTAACTACGAGCACCTTTACGCCCCCCGGGTATGCATCTTGGGCTCGCCCCTAACTATAATTCAATCTCGAGTCCTGAGGACTCCCCTCGTATCCGTAAATTGTAATCAGACGGCAACCGCAACCGCCCCCGGGGCGCAAGCTGCTCGATGCAGGCACATCGTTATGCCGCCTTGATATGGGGAATGTTTCATCCCATCTTCGTCCTATCATGACGTCATGCCACTCTTGGAGTGACGTATTCTCACCCTCCGGGCAGCGGTAGTCGACACAACTACTAACCCAGGGCTAAGGAAACTCTAGGGGTGCCCTCATGCCACAACAAGACTCAACAAACAATAATCACATATAGCAAGTATGTTCGATCTAAAAATACTATTTGTATTTTGATTTCTTAATCTCAACTCTTTCGCATGAAACCCCATTCTCATACCGGCTATACCGTATCTCGAGATATTATCTCGATCGATCGATATTGCTTTACTAACTTTTATTCAATATATCATAATATTATAAAACATGCTTGGGATTAATACCGGACTCAGCTTCCTCATCAACTTTTCTTCTATAGTTCACGCTATTTGCTATACGACTACTAATTTGCCGAAGGAACTAGCTTTTTACATACCTTCGCTCGGATTTCCCGACTAATCGCGTAGCTCGGTCGGGCATTCTCTCGCTATTTCTCCCAACCGCATTCATATATCACTTAGAACTAAATATTTCTAATATTCTTGAAGAAAATATCACTTTGACATATAGCCCAAACTTTGGCTTAAAGAAAATGGTCGAAAAACTCGCTATTTCGAAAGTCCAAAAGGGAGAAATAATTCTCACTTTAGGGCTAGAGTATATTGACACAATTTGGAGCAATTTACTTACCTTAGCTCGTAGCACAATGATTCCGGCTGAATTTCATGAAACTAAACCCGTAGGAATGCTCGCTGCTAATACCTCACTACCCAAGGTTATGTCGAGTTTGGACCGCGTATAATGGCGTAATCTAAGGAAATTTCATCTAACTCCGCACCCTCTCGCGTTTCGTGTTCGAAATAAAATGGTGATATGAAGTTAAAAACCAAAGTTGAGGCTTTATATAGTTGGGACCTTTAAGTCGTGATCATTCGTAATGCGATTTATAAGTCGCATCTGTCGAATGCGATTTATAAGTCGCATTTGGCTTGTGACGCCAACTTGGTGCTTGTCCAACATCTTCCCCGGCATTTTTCTAGCATGTATGGCATTCAAAACTCTTAACCAACATGCGAATAGGCCTTCTACATGTCGAGAATTTACTGGTGTAACACGAATGGCTCCAAACAGCTAAAAACATTGAAAGAGCAGCTTGAAGGACCCCAGACAAGGGTTTCATCGTACCTAGCAAATCCCCATGTAGTGCACCAAGATTTTGTCAGCAAGAAGGATGGTTTCCTCCGAATGTGCATTGACTATCGGCCGCTTGAACAAGGTCACCGTCAAGAACAAGTATTCCTCCTGCACTGATAACATAAAGGTGCCAGTGTTTTTCAAAATAGATTTTATTTGGATATCATCAACTCAAAGTAAGAGAGAGTGATATCCCGAAGACAGCCGTGACTTGGTATGGTCACTATGGGTTGGAGTTATGTCTTTTGAAACAAATACCCTCGCAAACTTTTATAGATTTGATGAACAGGGTGTTCAATCCATATATGGACATGTTCGTGATTATGTTCATAGATGACATTCTCATTTACTCGTAGCGAGAAAGAGCATGCTACCCATTTGAGGGTGGTGCCACAGACTCCCCCAAGGATCACCAAACCGTATGTTGCCTTAGCAAATGTGAGTTTTGTTTAAACTCGCATTTTTGGGTCATGTGGTGTCAATTGAAAGGTTACGTAGACTCTCAAAAGATAAAGCAGTGAAGAATTGGCTTAGACCGCTAGTCCTTCGATATCGTGAGTTTCTTGGCTTAGTTGGTTACTACCATAGGTTTGTTGAAGGTTTTCATCCATTGACAATTCATTGACTAAGTTGACCCAAGAAAGTGAAGTTTCAATGTGGGGCGGGAGGCCCGTGAGAAAGAAGCCAAGAGTTGAAGACTCCGACTCACCTCGCACTAGTGTTGACTCTACCTAGCGTACCGATAGGTTTGTGGTATATTGTGACGCCTTAAGGACGCCTTTGCTGTGTACAGTGTAGCACGGCAATATTATAGCCTACGCTTCTATATCCGACTCACGACCTCGAGTTGGCAACAGAGGTATATTCCTTGAAGATTTGGAGACAAGACTGCACGGGGTCCCCGGATGTGTTTATGCACCACAAAAGCCTACGTACGTGCTTGGCCTAGAGGGATCTAAATCTACGTCAAAGAAGGTGTTTGATCTTCTTTAAAGATTACATATGAGTGTCCTTTATTATCCAAGAAGGCCTAATGTGGTGGCAAGATGGTCTTAAAGGTGATTTCTATGGAGTAGTGTGCTGTCCCATAGATGAGGGGGAGGAAATATCTAGTGAAGGATGTGTACCGCTTGCACGGCTAGGAGTTCGTCATGTTGGACTACGCATGGTGGTGTCATTGTTCGAATGGACGAATCTTCTTTAGTGACTCGCACAAGGCTAGCGGACGAGACTTATTTTGGTAAAGATGAAGGAAGCGGTTCTGTAATCAGCAGTGGAGGTTTCTCCCAAGAGGGAGATGGTGTACTACGATATCGTGGTCATTTGTGTGATCCGGTGTTGATGACTTCGAGGAAGAAGAAGCTGCATAAGGCTCATGGTTCCAGATAGTCCATACATCCGTGTGCCACCAAGATGTACTATGACCTATGGGAAGTCTATTGCTGGAATGGCATGAAGAAGTACATAGCAAAATTTGTGGCAAGACATTTGTATCCCTACTTGGAAGGGGGAGGAAATCAATATTGACTTCATTACGGGGTTGCCTAGTACCTTCACTCTGTAGACGCATGACTCCATATGGGTAATGGTGGATAGGTTGACTGATAACGCTCAAACCATATCTCCTACCGAAGTATGAAGCGATTTCCTATCAATAAAAGGCTAAACCCAACTAAGAGATTGGAGTCGAACCTGTCAGGGAATAGGAAAGAGCTAGACTAAACCTAAGTGAACTTATTAGGTAGTTACTCCAAACTAGGGTTTTAAATAAAACAATAATAAAAGCACAGCTTGAAATTATGGATGAAATCAAGATTTAAAGATAACTAGGGTTTTGTGTTGCCCCCCATGGGTTCATAAATCGCTTTGGGTATAATACGTGGACATCACCAATGCTTACTTATAGAATTATAACTAGGGTTTATTCAAACGATCGACAAGTCCCTATTGAATGACTATACTCAATCACCCGACCATTTCTTCATGAGCTATTTACAATTCAAACGTTATCAACATGTCCCAAATTTAACTATCCCGTAACCACAAATGTTAATACAATGATCATCAAGATCAAGGCTTCATTATAATTCTCTTTCCTAATCTCTACCTCTTAGACCTAAAAGGCAAAAGTTCGGGCAAGTCCTAACGTTGTACACCATTAAGAAACATTTAAGCATGAAGAGAATACAATACAAGTGTTTTGCATTAGTTTTGAATCACTTTTATGTAACCCTATCTTGTTAATCCATCATGGTTCCCACAACCCTACTTATAGAGGTTTTAGCCTCTTATAGTTGCAAGATTGTGATTTGGTTGCATAATTAAGACATAAATCAATACTTACAATTATGATTGAGAGAAAACTTCCTTGAATTATTCAGCAAAATCCTTAAGAACAACGTATGAAGATCAAGAAAAAGGTTGATCACAAGTTGAACAACTCAATTCTCAATGCCTTCATATCTCCCAATTTGTTGAAGCAATCGCCCTAATCACCCCACTACTTCTCTACTCCTCTCATGAAAATAAAACATAAAATGTATTTACACGTACATAAAAATCCTTTCCTAAGCTAACAGGTAAACTTTCATATTCGTTGTCGCCGTGCTAATGTATCAACCTACGACCCCGACAAGCTTGTGGCCGGGGTCGTGACTCCTCGCCATCCGTAAGTCCGTTGCTTGCTGAAATCCAGCTGGGTATTAGGCTTTGGTACGACTCGTACTCATCTTTCTACGAAGTCGTACTGTGTTTAAGTGCTTAAAGCCGAAGACTATTAATTTTTCTCAAGTTTGTCACGAGTGCTTTGGTACGACTTAGTTGCTATCACGACTGCATCGGTAATCATCCATACCCAGAGTCATCCCTTGTGTAATTTTTCCCAATCTTCCCACGACTTGAAGTTACGACTGCATGTTAATCATACGAATTCGACTAAGTGAGTCGGCTGCTTCTTCCTCGCCTAATTATTCTCAACATTTCCATTCGTAGCCTTGGTACGATTTGTACCATCAATGTACGAATCGTACTAGACCGCTTTCGGCGGCTCATTTTCAGCTTCTTAAGCTTCTTTTTGCAATAATTTGTTCTAACACCTAAGTTTACCCGAAAACAATTTTAAAAGTACCTCTATATCCATATAAACACACCTAAGTCCATGCTATTTTCAGTTTGAGCGTCGAAAGTGTTGTAAACTACAGCACATCAACACCCTCAACTTAAGACTTTTGCATGTCCTCGTGCAAAGAAAAGAAAACTAAAACAAAACGCTCAACTAGAAAATAAACCTAAGATACTACAAGCCAATACTTAAACAAAATTTGCACTTTATATACAACAACTTACCCTTTTCCATGAACCAACATCAGCCTAATGTGTTACAAGTGACCTCAAAACATAATAAATAGGATCAATACATGTCATCTAGCTATCAACAGCAATCAAGTCATCACCAATACTTTTCACACAAAACCACTGCAAAAGTAAACACAGTCCATGTAACTCACAACAAAATGAAGTCCCCCACTCACGTAAATAATATCAAATATTTATGGGACTAGATAAATGAAACATTCACCCTCACAAAGAAGTCTCCAAGTACCATGTATCAGATACCATAGTTTTTTCTATTTTCTCTCTACTTCTTTGGTTTGTCGGATGGTCAAACAGGATCACTATAGGACTTGATATGGCTTGTAATATAGGCGTAGGGATGGACATGATAAAGATGAGAGATTTTTAAGTGACTATCCCTTCCTTGGCACTACATACGTTGGCTTCACCTTTTACCTACTTCACCCTTTATTCTTTTCATTTCTTTCCCTTTTTCACCTTCTTTTTTATATAAATTGCATGGGTGTGGTTTATTTTCAACTTTTTCAGCATTTTTATTTTCTTTTGAAATTTCTTTAAGATTCTCAATATTTTTCATCTCTTTATTTTCACCACACCACACCCTCATTTTTCACCTTTTCTCTTTCTTTCCCTTTTTCTCTTTCTCACCTCTTACGCACCCCTACTCTAGCCACCCTCAACTTATGTATTTTGCTTATGTTGAGGTTCGCAATATTATTCATGGAAGGACCAGGCCAATATAGGTTCATTACAAAACAAATGGATAGGGTTCATTGGTTAATTAAAGAAAATGGGTTAATTAAGGCTCAAAATTGGGATCATGATTCATGTGGATTTTGGGTAGGGTTATATAGGCTAAAAGTGAGCTAAACAAAAATGGTTTATGATCATATCCTAACCAATCATCCTTAGCCTATGCAAAGACCAACTGTGCAAGTTCTAGATCTTCTACACACATCAACTAAGTACTTCTCAAACTTTACTTCATGGCACATGAACTATATTAACCTCACCTGCCCGGGTTTACGATGGCTTAACAAGACTACTCATTTTAATAAACTAGATGACATCAAAAGATCCACGTAAATCATGCATGTGGGCCACAAATACATAGTTAATGCATCAAAAAAAATTTAACAATGTTAATTTTTTTTCAAACATCAAAACTTGTGCATTTTTATCAAGCCGAGTACTCCTAAGAGTTATTTTCTAATTAAACAAAATCACAAACTAAAATGAAAATAAAAATCAAACATGTTGGTTCTACTAGATAGCATGTCCTTGGTGAAAAAGAAACATGACAATAAAAACCTCATACGAATAAAAATCCCAAAATAACAAGTACACCCCCTCCCCTTTTTGAAAATTTAGCTTCGTCCCCAAAGCATGAGATAGAAATCCTAGGGAAGGGAACATTGTCGCGCCCCATTTTTCCTTCCGGAGAAGCGGGATTCGACATTGACGTCTCTTAAGGGTTGAATATTGAAGAGTCGCCACCTAACGAATTAAGGTGCGTTAGGGCACCATTCTAAGCTAAATTCATTTCCTAACCGTAGCCTGTAAGGGAGCTTTAATACCTCGAAAGGCAGGTGTTAGGCACCTTTCGAGGCCCACAAACGTGGTTCCTGCTGCACTCATTAAATGGGAGATTTTACTAAGTGAGAAAATAAATTGATTTAACCTATATAGTTTGTCAAAAAAAAATCAATAAAAAGAAGCCAATAATTAAATTATAACTCTACTTACTTCTAGTGATGAAAGGGATTGGTCAATACATTTCAAAGGAAATTAATTTTGTCTAAATGCAAAATTGTGGCAAATAAACAAAAAGTGCAATACAAAATGTAAAATTAAAAATAAACAAATAATTTAATTAATTATGGAGCCAGTCTCTAGAAGGCGCCATGCATCCTTAAGGGAATTCAAGCCAAACGTAGTTCTACGTTAGGAAAAGTTTGACCTAATGGGATCACTATTGCAACTTAAATAATATTTGCAATCTTTTGAATTGCTCGATTATTCAAATGAGCCAACTATCATTTCCGACTACCCACCTAATTGATTAATTAACTTAAAACGCTCTATGTGATTAACTAACGTCCTACTATTTGCCTACCCGCACCAATCTTAAGGTCCAAGAGGCTTTGGACAACTATTTTGGCTTTTTGATCTAAAAACTTATGGCTTTAAAAAGAAAACGTCAAACAAAATAGCAATTATCAAAATAAACAATGACGGTTTCGTATAGGCCTCTTACTAGATGAATGCAACCCTACGAGCATGACTTCTAAATGAATGCAAATAAGGATAGATAAAAAGAAAAACAAAAGTGTTTCTAGTTTAAAATAGATGAACATCACGTAATGGTTTAGAGACGTGATTTAAGCAAGTAAGCACCTCACCCTATAGGTATGATTTCTAAGTTGAAAAGGAATAATAAACTAATCATTGTAAAATAAATAAGCAATAAATATATAATTAAGCGTAAACGGAATACAAGCATAATTTCCATCAATTTGATTTACATTATACAAGAACCTCGTTATGATCGCTTTAAGTGCTTATTACTTTAACTATTCATACCACATAATCACACAGGCACATAAATTATTCAACTTCATCTATTTTTTTTATTTTTTTTTTCCGTGTAATTCTGTAAGTTAAATTTATCTTAGGACAACATCTCAGAAGAACACCGCTATACCAATATATCAAAACCCGACTGCAGACACAATTTCTAGGTTGAATAATAAAGTAAGACCTTTCATACCTTATTAAACTCCTATACCACATAATTTATAGTAAAGCAATCAAATTTTATTTTAATAACTACGACAATTGCTGAAATTTAAACATAAACACACTTCAAACCAATTATTTAAAGACCTAAAGCCATGATAACTATAAAGTTTTCTAGCAGCAGATGAAGAATCATATTAAAACAAGCAAATTGGGATGATTTCTGGTTGAGAAGATAAATCAGGTCGATTCATGATTACGTGAGCAAGTTTGAAAGATTAAGTTCTGTAAACACGTTATCACGTATTGACTTAGAGGCAAGCAGATATGCAAATAAAGAAAAAACTTGTATGAAGATTTTTTTACCTATCTGCAACACACAATCATATAGAATCCTATAGAATTTTGGCAGTTCTTAATTGGTGATTATATCATTGTTAATTCTTACGACCATGATTTCTAACGCTTACATGTTATTCCTATAGGCATGTTTTCTAATGTTAAATAAATCAAATTGATGCGAGAATAACTTCTATTGCGCAACGATCCTATATGCATGTTTTCTAGCGATATCAACATGTGGGAAACAGTAAAGAAAAAATAAGATCCCCCTCCCCTATGCCCCTTTCCACTATTTGTCAGCGTTTTTACAATTATTACATAATGGGAAAATCGAAATAGCAAATAAATACAACATTAAGACAAAATAAATAAGTTCTTGTGTCCTTTGTATCCCAAAAAACTCTTCAATACTTGCCTTCGTAATAGTACCTGTTACGTAATGAAACAAACCACCAGGCATACACAAACACATATACACTCTTGTTCTGAAAGCAAGTCATATTTTAGGTTCATGATTACATAGGAAATAATACATCACAACTTCGAACAGTATACACGTAGCATATTTAAGGCATGATATCA